>JACXGI010004323.1:0-54640 GCA_016801175.1 Esox masquinongy
TGGATATGTGATGTTGAAGTACGGTGGTGGATATGTGATGTTGAAGTACGATGGTGGATATGTGATGTTGAAGTATGGTTGTGGGGCTGTTGTGCTTCCAAAGGCCCAGGGAACCAGGTTAGGAATCATGGCATCTCTAACTCCATCTAGTAATAGATTTCAAACCAAAATCTGCCATGAGGCAGAGAGCCTGTTTAAGACCTCCACATACGATGGTAGGCATAGCTCAGAGGTCAAAACCGGGTGTAAATATATACTTTCATCTATCTTTGCCTGCTGGGGAGGCTTTCCAGGTAATCAGGTGTCTGTAGAGCATTTTGCTGTTGGTGTCTAAATGTACTTCTATGTATAACTCCAGTATGACAGCTTTGGGTGACTACAGTAATCGGACAACAGTGAAGGAAGTGAGGCAGACATCTTCAGCTCAACCAATAAGCATTTTAACAGTGGAATCCCTTCTGTGGGGATAAAGACCAGACTTAATAGTTTTCTGAAGGAAATGTTGAGCATTTCTAAGCCTATTTCAGCATCACAACACATATCAGGCCGCTCACACACAGTCTACTATTGTCCATATAATTCTCTGTGCAACTACGCAGCAACAGAAACTAAGGACTATTTTGAAGGCTTGTGAAGGACATGAGAAAATCCAACGCATTTTGTATCGCAAAGGCCTTAAACCATTCGCTGTAAAGGCTTTCTTGTCCGAAGAAGGCCTAACGGTGCCTTTAAAAGTTTGTTGTGACAACAACAACAGCAGCTGTGACAATAGTTTTGTGAAGAGCCTCCATATTGGATAATGGATTGAATTACTAGAACGACACTCCAGAGCTTAAACGGACTCATTTATCTACCACGCAGTGCGTGACCCCGTCAAAAAGATCTTTACATATTTATCAATCAACCTGAAAAAGGCAAATTCGGTGCACTCAACTGGAATCTACAAAGTGAACTTGAGACGTTTAAATCATGCTTGTGAACTGGCATTTGAATAAAGTGTCCCTCTCTTTCCTCCTCTCTCTCTTGCTCCCCTCCTTCCTCGCTCTCCCTTTCTGTTTCTCTCTCTCTCTCTCTCTAGCTCTCTTTTCACACTATCTTTCTGACACATTCACGCCTGGATAAGTATTTAAGGTGTGCTTGGCCTTAAGGTCTACGCCTTGTCTCTGCTTTGCCGTTCCTCGCAAGGGTGTGCGTGCATTTGAGTGCGCGTGTGTCAGGTGAGGGCCTGGCTTCGCTTTCACCTTCCTCTCCATAACTGACATCCTGGTGACAGCCGCGGTACACTTGGCTTGACGCAGCAGAGAGGCCGAGAGAAAGAGAGAGATGGTTAGGAGAGAGGAGAGGACGTTGAGAGGAGGAGGTAGAGAACGGCAGAGGGACAGAGGGCAGGTACGAGTGAACAAGGGTGAGAGGGATGGGGTGGGCAAGGGGGGAGAAAAAAAGAATGAGCGTGATCTGCGGCTTGTGGCCAGCCGAGGCAGAGGATCAATCTGTCCCTCGCTCCACCCGAGTCACACAAGTCGGCATGAATAATGGAGCGCAGCTTCCTCCTCCATCCCCTCATCCCCTCCACCCTTATCTCCGCCTGCGACCTGCGTTACGGGAGGCCGGCATCATCCCTCCACCCTCACCCTGTAGCTGACCAGCCTCATCCCCTGGGTTGCAACTCCCATAAATGTATGGTCATCGGGTTTCGCTGCTCTACCGTGGAGTCCGCCAGCTGAAAGCTAAAGCTGAAATAACAAACCTTTAGTTCTTTTACTTTCTAAACTGTGCATATTGTATTTTTCTCTCATCTGACAATGTGTGCTGAGGAATCAAAGGACTATGTTAGCGAGAACACAGAGGGATGTTCCACACGGCTGAGGGAGAAAGAAAGATCCATAAGGCATTGCAATATGTTCCCTGTTCTCTCTCTCTCTCTCTCTCTCTCTCTCTCTCTGTCTCTTTCTCTCTCTCATTTTCTCTCTCTGTATCTCTCCCCTTATGTTCCTTACAAGTCAGAGAGCTCATTATATGGATGGGGGATCTCCTGTTCTTTCTCCACACTCTGCAGCCACTCTAAGTGCTCCTCACATTCAGACTGTAAATCATTAACAGCTAACACAGAAATATAACCTTTGAATAACCGTAAATGGTTCAGTATGAAACAGCTTTTCCAATAGAAATCCTGGATCATGCTTGAATGCGATGTCATGGCGACATTAGCCACAGTAGCTAAGCTACTGCAGAAACACGTCATCGGCTCTAACAGTTGTGTCAGGCCGAGCTACGCATGCAGCCTAAGCGCTATCATGTCAAATAGCATTTGACAACAAACATGTTAGTTGTCACATTCATGACGTTGCCATAATAATAGGCCTACTGAAACAAAGATTGGCCACTAGATTAATGCCAGGCCATCTCCTGGTAAGCCATTAATACATTGAGTCAACGAATACGGTCAGTGTTTCAGTCTGAATTGCCACCAAAGTTTTTAAAGGTAATTCTGCACCCTATATTACCTGTGACTGTATTTGTGATACAGTACTCCCTCGAGTGACTTATTGCTTTATTAAGACATTACTAGCATGTTAAAATAGCTGGCTTTTATAACCCTAAGTGACAGCGTTTGGGTTTAAGAAAAGATCCAAGAAATCCAAGAAATAATCACTGTCTGCGACAGTTAATCTGATCTGTCCCCTAAAATAAAAATACTGAAAGAGCTGAAAATACTTCTCTAGCCTATATGTGGTTATTGATTTTTGTCTGGGTAAAATCAGTGGAGGTGCAGCTCATGTCTTCTCCTTATCACTTATCAGAAAAATGTATCACACTATTATGTAAGCCCAAATAAACTATGCTACTCAAAATATGCTGTTGACCTCAAGTATGATATTTATAACTATGTAGGATAGTAGATAATTTATAATGTAGCAGCCTAGGCCTACCCATGCAATTATCTCATACAGGGTTACTGACCACCACAATAGGAATTAATATAAGTGTTAATTAAGCTAGTTGGCCTTGGGGAGAGCAAGGCACTATGAAAAAAACAGCCAGGGGATGAGGAGTCGTGTAGAATACATTCAAATGCAAAAACATATTTTTACCCTGTCTGTACAGAAATTAATCAAGTTATCTGCTTGCGAGTCAGGTTGTATGCTCTCTCTGCAATGTATAATCTTGCTTACGTGAGACATTCTGCAGACGTATGACATTTGGCACTTATCTGACGCTATAAGACATGAAAACATTCTTAAGGAGGCAAAGTGATGTTGTTCAGATGGATGTTAGGCGCCATAGTGTTTCTAAGAAGACCAACACAACATGGTTTGGAAAGCTGCTCATCCTATCAGCAACAAGGATGCAAACAAAAAGTGCCATATTCTGGATTATAAACTGGGTTGTCTGAGCACTGATCATCAGAAAGCAGTGGCACAATGGTTCTAAAAAGTATTCCCTCACCTTGGACATTTCCACAATTCATTGTATTACAGTTTTGCCACTGATCAACACAAAAAAATCAGAAATGAAAAATAAAATCAGTAAATTGTCTCAAATGAATTACAAAAATAAAACAGAAAATAATGGATTAGGTAAGTATTCACCCCCTTTGCTATGACACAGCTGAATGAGCTTTGGAGCAAACAATTGTCTTTAGAAGTCAAGTACTCAGTTGAATGGAGTTCACCTATACTGTAACATAGCTTGGGTGTTTCACAAAAGTGTCCTTTATGGGAGTGTGGCAAAATGAAAGCCACTGTTCAAAAAACTCTCACATCAAATCTCTAGAATCTGCTAGAAGGCATGTGGGAGATTCTGGGACCTATTGGAAGAAGATAAGAAGATTTTTTAACTCAACGCTAAGTGCTATGTTTGGCGCAAGCCTAACAACGCACATCAAACTGAGCATACCCTCCCAACTATGGTGGTGGCAGCGTCATGCTATGGGGTTGCTTCTTTGCATCAGGGCTTGGACAGCTGGTAAAGATAGAGGGCAAAGTGGATGCAGAAAAGTACAGAGAAATCCTGGAAGAACCTGTTGAAGTCTGTAAAATACGTGGGACTTGGGCGAAGATTAACTGTCCAGCAGGACCCTATACATAGAGCTAAAGCCTTGAAAACAAAAAGTTCTATGTCCTGGAGCGGCCCAGCCAAACCGCAGACCTCAATCCAAATGAGAATATGTTGAAAGAGTTGAAAACTGCTGTTCACCAAAGGTACCCATCCAACCCTTTTGCAAAGAAGAATGGGCAAATATTGCTGTGTCCAGATGTGCAGAGCTGGTGGAGATTTATCCAAATAGACTCACGACTGTAATTGCTGCCAAAGGTGCCTCTACCAAATATTGAGCCGTATTGCTATCCTATAATAGCAAGACGGATCCTCGGGGGTTTGTGTTATATTGCCACGGCTATTCCTAAAAACAGCCCTTAGCCATGGTATATTGGCAATATACAACACCTTCTCGTGCCTTTTTGCTTAAATAGAGCATCACACTGATTCAAGAGGATTATAGATGGTGTGTGTGTGTGTGTGTGTGTGTGTGTGTGGGTGTGTGTGTGTGTGTGTGTGTGTGTGTGTGTGAATGTGTGGGGTGTGTAGACCCGTCAGAAGTCAGGCAGATTAGAGTGTTTTCATTTATGAAAAGAAGCTCTCAGCTTTCTGAGAGAAACCCTGTCTCTAGATTTCTATTGAAAGTCATATGACGCGGCATTAGAGGTGCAAAAATATGTGCGGTTTGAACACCTCCAGCAGTAAAGGTGTTCAAAAACAACACAGTAGCAGTGTGATGACACACAGTACATGAACAATAACCAACAGCACTAATAATACCCAAAACCTCTCTTATAGTCACCCCTCAAAACTAAAAACGCTCAATGACATGATTGAAATAGGAAAACAATCTACAGTTAATTTTCAATCCCCTTCAGTAGTTTTAGCTCTCACAGCCCCTGCATGCCTGGGTTTTTCTCCAAATGTGAAATAAGATTAACATGGTTTCAAAACTAAATTCCACGGGGGATTAGCTGTCCCATGGAATGTAGGAAGGAAAACTGGACTACATGCAATATTTTCTAAAAACAACAGCAGCCGACATTTTAAATCAGTTTGCAAATCCTACCGCTCTAACTTCCAAATCTTCTGACCGATACAATTACACACAACGTTTCACAACGCATACCCATATGGCCAAACGCTTAGCAGGCGCAACAGTGCTTGTATAACTTTAATATTTCATGAAAGCTAGGCACTTTCACGTGAACATAAACCGGTTACTTCCAACGATAGCATGTTTATTGTGTTGTTACGGATGACATGATCGCGGTTCTGTACAATTCTATCTAATTCTTTCTCATAGGCAATAATATCTTCCGACGTTGAATCTTGTAATCCTCCTGGGTGGGTCAGTGTACTTTTCCACTGGGTCCAGGGACAAAGGCTAAAGGAGGCCAGAGGTCAGGGGTCATTAGCTGGATTAGGATTAGGAGGTTCAGAGAGGAAGGACATTAATTGGGGGTCTGTTTGGACGGTGTTCTCCATGGGGATGAAGCCTAGGAAACTCTGGCCTCTCTTTCTCTCCCCCTTTCTCTCTCATTGACCCTCATTTTTTCTGTCATTCCTCGGATGGGGCTGAAGTAGAGCGGGTTGACGGCTTCAAAGCAGGCGGCACCAGAGGAAGGCTCAAACCATCCCAGTTAATGGCCTAGTTCAGACCTGAACCAACGTCGCTGATTTAAGGCAGCTCTGCACGAAAGAGTGGGTCAAAATTCCTCAAGAGTGACGTGAGGGACTGATCAACAACAAAATAATTTGGTTGTAGTTACCGCAGTTGGATGTGGCACGGTCAATTATTAAGTAAGGGGGCAATCAATTTTCAGGCCGCTTTTTTAGACAGATTGCCAGTTGGTGAAGGCCATAGCCGGTAGGAAGAAACTGTTCAGTTAGCTGGATGTTTTGGTCATGAATGACCAGCACAGGCCGTCTGCCCGCCACTGGAAACGCTGTGGAACAGCGGGCAACCGGGCTGGGAGGGTTCAGCAATTACACTTCCTTAGCCTGGAGTGCAGGTGACACAACAATCCACCTTCTGCAGACTGTACAATGTATTGCAGTTTACCACTGACCAAGGAGGCCGCATAGTCAAATCCGTCATGATTACTGTAACAGATCCACAATGTGGTCTCATAAGCCAGGTGAAATTGTAGGTTGTAAATGTTTCCCACTGTATTTAGTGTGATTTTAAAAATGACATGAACAAATTCTTATTTACAGCACTGACATGGGAGGAATTAGGGTTAACTGTCTTTCTCAGGCACACTGTCTTTCACTTTGTCGGCTCTGGGATTAGACCACTAGGCTGTTAGCCACTAAACTACCCTACCTAGTATTTATTGTCTGTGTACCGTCTTGCACTGCTATTAAATGCCTTTGGCCATTTAGTCTTTTAAATGAGAATTGCTCTCAATTGACCTACCTAGTAAAATTTTATTTAAAAGCCTAAATAAAAAAATAACAGGCAGTAATAGGTGTTTTCAGCGCTCAAATGATTTTGAAAACAGGAATGCATCGGACATGCAACACCAATACTAATGAAACAGCACAACAAAATGGAATACAGAACTCCATTTAATGTTCATTTGCTGGTGCCTTTTCATTAAGATAGGCACTAGCAAAAATAACAACTGCTTTCCAGCTGGACTGAATCAAAGCATGTCTGCGGCGTGTGGTGAGGCAAAGAAATTCAGTGGTCATAACTATTCATCTTGCGGTCAAAACCATTCATTATTCCGGTCCAAAAGTGGAGGTGCCCAACAAACATACGTTGGGGCTTTAATATTCAGCTCTTCTTCTTAATTAGTCCTCCTGAAAGCCACAGGGGCATAGTTGTTGTTTTATTAAAGCCCTTCTAGTACTGCAATGCCTGGGACACTAAGAGCTTGTTTATATTAAGAGAGAGAATAAAACGCTAGATAGACTTATCTTGGTTTGCATAATCATTTCCATTGTGTTTGAATTTACACCAGCATGTCTGAGACGTGCCAGGCAAGATCGTGGCCGTCAATCGCGGGAAAAATCGAGCGATATGCGGGGGCGCACTGCACCGTAACTCGACACAGTTCAGACCGAATTCTCCTCGCCCTGGCAAAACTCCAGTGGGGGCTCTATTTAAAATGTGGCGTAGGCTACCTCGAAAGGTGGCATCTCTAGATATCGACATCTGTTTACGCGACAAAATAATCTAGCATCTCAGGTCTTCGATATGTCTCAGAAAATGTAGCGTCATCGTAAACAGGCCCTACACGGGTAATTGTAATTCGTGATCAAAGTGACAAAACTGGCAGCATAGAAAGAGAGAGCGAGGGAGAGCTACAGACAGACCTCTTTTCATCAGATCATTAAAAGCCGATAAGGTTGTTTTTTGTGTGCCAGCTTTAGTGGCGGTGCAATTATGAGGAGAGTCCAAGGAGATAAGGTGGGTAGGCTGTGACTTCAGGTACAAAGGTGGGGGCACTGACAGCCATATCGCATACAGCATCAAGACTTCTCCCTCTTTTCATTTTTGAATGCCAGCTACATATCCCCCCATCCATTCTCCACACTCATACCCTTGGCTTTAACGCATTTCAAAACATTTGCGAGACACAACGCTAAAACGCACATAACACTATACTGTCTGAGTGCCATCATCGCATCTGTCCTTCTCTCGCTCCCTCGCTTTTTCTCTCTGCCCTTCCTCTCTCATTTTCTCTCTCTCTCTCTCTCTCTGTCTCACTCCTCTCAGGTCCTACATCAGCTTGTCCTTGTCGCCCTCAAGAGCCAACTCGACCGCATCCCTCCTGTTACTCGCTGCCTCGCCAAACTTCCTTTATTCCTCCTTTAGCGCTAGGCCGGTCATGCAGAATGCCTCCCAACCGGGGCCCGCAAATTATTTCCCGACGTGTGTTCAGAGGAGTTATTAATAAACGACAGGCACGAACTGCGGGCCGCAGCTTTTCCGGGGGAGTCGGTGGCGAAACGGTCCACAAAGTAAGGAAATCCACAGGAAACGGATTAGAGAAAGAGAGTGAGAGAAAGAAAGAGAGGGGGAGAGAGCGTGTACTGTAAGCGGTGCCTCTCGTAATAGCTGTGTTCCAGAGATTTGTTTATCTTGATGAAAACATCTGACAGCAGAGACAGAAGCTGAGACAGACGCAGCGCCAGATCGTCACGTGTGTCCGCGGGGGTGTGTTTACGTGTGTGTGTGTGTGTGTTTATGTGCGTGTATGAGCTATGACCTTTAGAAGCATTTTGCCGCTTACAAGAGCATCCAGAGTGATCCAATTTCACTTTTAAGTGCATCTTACGCTATTAAATACATTTCCTGTTGTTATGCTGAAGAAATGGACGACTGCTTTGAAGCAAAGCATGGACGACGGTTGAATCTGAATCTATGTGTCGCTCTACGGAGCACGATATGATAGGCTATTATATCTGCTGATGATACAATATGCGACGATTCTCACCATTCCATAAGCATCGCCACATATACGATAATGTGATTTTATTGCGACTGGATATACCAAACGTACTGAACACCATATGTGGGCTGCAGAGGGACAAGGGAGAATCGTGAGAAAACAAGTTTTGTTCAGCTTACCTGTTCTTGAAAAAAGAGGTTTAGGGACAAGCTTTGAATTAAAAATACTGGCATCTTGCAGATACAGAAAACTAGCACAAAAATAACATTGCGTTGTTGACAAAACAATATGATGCAATATTATCAAAAATAACAAGCACCAAATATTATCCTGATATTTAATGATTTATTTCTTCCTCATTACCATTGGCTCCATCTAGATTATGATCTAGGTTTGACCGCTCCTGTATTTATTTTATTTTTTATTGTATTATTATTGAAGTGCAAAAAGAAAGTTCCTTCCATGCTTTTTTTTACTAGGAAATGTGCAATGCACAGTGAACTCTTTGTCGTGTCATAGCATGGTATGAAATGCAATTTCCTTTCCTCTAGTCGTGATATTAAATCAGCGAAAAGGAAGAGAGAGAAGTGTAGAACAAACAGTATCGGCTTTCAGAACACACTTAGACATTCCTCACTGCATTTATTCACATGTCAGTAAATTCCCATCTTCAGCATCCAGAACACTCATCGCTCACAATATGCGATATAGTTAATTGCTATTGCAGTCCATTCACTGAAGAACAAACCCAAACTGGAAGTGCCGGCTTTATTAAAAATGTGATCTATGTAAAGCTGAAATGGCTGCCACGTTCAACCATTTATCAGTCCCTTTTCATTCCGGCTTGTTAGCTTGGGGTGAGTCTCAGCACGCAGAACAGCATGGAAACAAATCCCCTTCAGAATCATTTCTCAACATCACGGCTTAGTCTCCTCACTACTGTGTCTGAGGAAAGCCTGTCCAAATGCCAGCCTGGCTGTGACCACTCGTTGGCTACCATCAATTTTAATAAATAAAAAAAATTAAACATCTTGCCCTGTGTATTAATCACACTGTATCAATAAAAACCAAGCAGGTGGCCAGTCAGAGATAGATCAGCTGATTGCCAGCTTACAGGCGCTACACTTGCTCTCTCTCTCTCTCACTCATTCTTTCTCCCTCCTTCCACTCCTTATCTCTCCCCCATTCCTCTAGCTCCCTTTCTTTGTTTTTTTACGATTCCTTCTGTCATGTTTAAGGCTTGTCTAAGTTCCTAAATCACATTTACAGAGGCACTATTGACAGCGGCTTCTAGACATATCTGTTTGACCTGTGCCTGCGTGCCTGCTGCAGAGCCAGAACTATAGCAAGTAGATCAGTCCTTTCTGTACACTGTACATATTATCCCATTTTAAATGGGAGTTTATATAATTGTCAACAGGGCTTTTATGCACTGTACATGCTGTTATAATATACATGAGACTCACGATACTAAGAGACGAAAGGAGGTCTAACTCATTGGGAACATTAGGTAAAGAGACAAATAATTTTATTAGCTGGACTTGGTTATTTCTCTGTATTTCTCTGTATATATCTATATACAGTATAAAAGTTCCTACCGTACTACAAGTATTTCAATACTGGGTGTCTGTGTTACAGGAATGTCAGGCCAACACCCAATTCAAGCTGGGAGAGATCATTCATCTGGGGGCTTGGGGTTACACCTACTTCATGGTACAGTAGTTTACTGAATAGAAAAACCAAACTGTCGGTTTTAATCCTTTAAATGACTGGGGAGCCTAAACCTCACCTGTCATGAATAAAACAACAAATAAAACCACATCTAACAAACTCCCCCATCCACCAACATGCTTGCTTCTCTCTCTGTCTCTCTCTCTCTCTCTCTCTCTTTCTCTCTCTCACAGACAAACACACACACACACGCACACGCACACGCACAGTCTAGTAGTTTGACAAATAGGGTTGTAAGAAAGTATTTTGGCATTAGCCAGCTGGAAAGTGTTTTGCTCTGTTCTGTGTTGTTGACCAGTGTTATGTTTGCCATTAAAATGTCCACAGCTTTCAGTGCTCTCTTGTTGTCAAGTGCAAATCGGTCACACATGATGACAGAGCCTTTAACCATGGGAATTCTGTGTGGTCATGGTTACACCTTTATGTAGTTGAATACGGCTCTGGAGGTTCAAAATATGCTTTGGGAATGAAAACAATTCTAAAAAGACGTGCTTGGTACAAACCGACTTATGTCAAGGATGAACGAATAACTTCAAGGCAAAACAATTTTGATTATGCAGTCTTTTTCTGGGAATGATGACAATACTTTTTTTTCTCCTTTTGATGACAGGCAATCCTAAAAATAGTCCCTTTGTGGTATTAATATTTGAAATATTTAAATGTGTAATTTTGTACCGTAGCTATGCTAATGTCCTAGACCCAGTGTCTCAGGGCTTGGATGCCGCTGTTGTATTGGGAGGTATTGTGGATGCCAGAGGCTGTACATCAAAACCCTGCACGGACTGATGAAGGCTCAGAATACAGAAACAGAAATCTAAACCCTCCCAATGGCCTCATCCCATGGGGGAACACATGAGGTACCTAACCATCCACCCACCCAGCCAACGTAGGGGAAACACTGGGGGAATCTTACACCGGTTTCTAACCACCCACCAATACCGCATCTTGTTACACCAATGCTTTATGTGAAAAATACTTTTTCGGTAGCTGATACATTTCATTTTAGTGGAATGTGATTTCAGTACATTGCAGTGAACTTCCGGAGGCCATATTCCCCACTGCTGGCCTGGATTCCATGACATCTCTCCCTTCTCAGTGTGACTGTACAGGTGTAATTTGACACGAGTCTCTCGGCCTTCCTCAGGCCTTTAAACCTGTGGTCCGTGCCCCACTATATCACAGCCTCATCGCTCAGCCTTCAAAGCCAACAGGCCTGACAAACTGCATTAATCTAAGCTGCTGCACCCACCCGAGTCAGCTGTTACAAATGAAGGACAGCCAACGAAGAGTGGAGACCGGGAACGTTTCATTTTTTTCCCTCTCTAGCCGTTTTTTTTTTCGCTAGGCGCGCAAAATCCTGAGCCTGACTGATGCATCTGTGCGAAGCGTGGGCTGGCGGGCACACGACTGGAGACGGAGGACGGGAGAGACGGAGTGAGCTGGCACCACACAGCGTTCCACCACCTCTGCAGCTCTGCTCCGCCACATCAAGCCACTGGCTTTTGACACGCATAGATCAATTAGGCCTGCCATGGCACAGAGAGGGAGTTGACAAGAAGATAAGCACAGCTCAGACAGGTTCATCCGTCACATGTCTTTATCCCTGATGTTAACACTTTGCAAAGTGGTCCGGTCACCTATACCCTCGTAGCCTGTGCTCCTTTTCTTTCATTTTCTCATAGGAAACCACTAGCTTTACATACACTACCATTCAAAATGTTGCGGTCACTTACAAATTTCCTTGCTTTTCAAAGAAAAGCACATTTCTTGTCCATGAAAATAACATCAAATTCATCAGAAATACAGTGTGGACATTGATAATGTTGTAAATTACTATTGTGGCTGGAAAAGGCAGATTTTTATGGAATATCTACATAGGCGAACAGCGGCCCATTATCAGCAACCATCAGTTCTGCGTTCCAATTTTATTATTTTAAAAGGTTAATTGATCATTCCAAAACCCTTTTGCAATTATGATACACAGGTGAAAACTGTTGTGCTGCTTAAAGAAGTAATAAACCTGGCCTTCATTAGACTAGTTGAGTATCTGGAGCATCAGCAATTGTGGGTTTGATTACAGGCTCAAAATGGCCAGAAACAAAGACCCTTCTTCTGAAACTCATCTGTCTATTCTTATTCTGAGAAATGAAGGCTATTCCATGCAAGAAATTGCCAAGAAACTGAACCTCTTGTACAATGCAGTGTACTACTCCCTTCACAGAACAGCGCAAACTGGCTCTAACCAGAATAGAAAGGAGTGGGAGGCCCCGATGCAGTGAGCAAGAGGACAAATCCATGTGGCTAGTTTGAGAAACAGACACCTCACAGCTCCTCAATTGGCAGCTTCATTAAATAGTACCCGCAAAACACCAGTCTCAACTTCAACAGTAAAGAGGTGACTCCAGGATGCTTGCCTTTTAGGCAGAGTATTTATACACATTTATACAGGGTAAAAGGGATTTTGAAGAAGGTAGGCTATTACTCCATTTTGGCATCCAATGAAATGCCATACTCTGTGGACGGTGCTTGATTGGCGCCAATTTCCTCCTATAACAGGACAATGACCAAAGCACAGCTCCAAACTATACAATAACTATTTAGGGAAGAAACAGTCAGCTGGTATTCTGTCAATAATGGAGTGGTCAACACAGTCATCGGATCTCAACCCTATTGATCTTTTCTGGGAGCTGCTTGACCGTAAGGTACGTAAGAAGTGCCCATCAAGCCAATCCAACTTGTGGGAGTTGCTTCAGGAAGTATGGAGTGAAATCTCTTCAGATTACCCCAACCCATTGACAACTAGAATGCCAAGGCTGTAATTCCTTGCCAATTAAAAATCATAATTTCTAACCGTGTCAATTAATATATTTCCTATTCGTTTTGCTATATTTCCCATTCAAAATCATTTTATGTATGTTTTCATGGAAAACAAGGAAATGTCTAAGTGACCCCAAACTTTTGAACAGTAGTGTATACTGTAAAGGCTACAATGAGTTTGGTGCAACTAAAAATGACACGTGCAAACCGTCTCTAAATTATTTTTAAGAGAAATGCCAACTCACTGACAATCTAAAAACTGGGGAGCATTGCTCTGTCTGTTGTGATGCTAGTCCGGGCTGTTTAGTTTAGGAGCCTGCACATCTACAGTACAGTGTTTAAGAACAAATATCTGCTGATGAAGACATATCAATACAAGAACACCTGACTGCAACAAAATAGAAAAGAACCAAAAAAAATAACAGCCTTCTCATATCAAAGTATCTTATCAACAGGGATGAAAAGAAATGACCTGAAGAGAAGCTGCTCTATGACTGTAGTTTAATTAAGAACCACATCCTTTATTTTCATGTCTTATCTCAGTATGTGGCGGCCATTTTCTATACCCTCTGGAGACCAATGGAAGATGAAGCCAAGATGAAGTCCATTTCATCTTTTGAATTTTTCATAGTGTTGAATTTCAAGTGTTGAAGTTGTAATGCAGCGCATACAGTTCAGCAACCCCCCTGGAACTCAACTGCCTTTGAAATGGATGTCTATGATGTTCAATAATTCACAAGTGATTTTACTTAATTTTACACTAGTTGCTTTAGAGAAAAAAAAAATATGTCAAGGGATTCGAGTTTATTAGTGAAAATGATTCATGCCACATTATTATGACCTGAGCGTCATGTTTGCTGTTAGTGGTGGTACGTTGTCATTTGGTGCATTACTTTCCGTCTGTCAACCTTGAGGAATCGATACTGGCGACCTCTGCAGATGACAGCAACAGCCGCCTCTGCCTGAAAACATCCTAATGCCTGACACTGATGTATCGCCTGGCGCATGGACTGGCGACGTTCCCTCAAGGGATGATGGGTACCAGAAAGCCACGCTGAGCATCATCATGGGGCCTTCAGAAAGGGGAACCAAAGAAAGGGTCCGCTCCCTCAAGTCAGAAAGCAGATCTGGAATTCAATACGCCAGTCAAATGCACCACTCCACATTTCTATAGGCTATAGAATTAATAGGGCACATCCTTGTGGTGATAATGGAATAGGATGGACCTCTGGTAGCAGTCAACTGTATATCTCACCTACCCCATCACCACCCACCCTTATAAGCAGGCCTTTATCACATCAAAGCTCACCATTACACCCCCATAATGCCATTTCCAGGAGAAAAGCATCCCCCCGTGAAAGTTCTCCCTGTTGGGATAAATGAACCCAGAGAAACAGCCCGCCTTAAACATTCCAAGAAAAGTCTGAACATGTCCTGATATCCAAAGAAATCGTTGACTCGGGAAACTTTGTTACATAATACATGGAACCATTAGGCCTGTAGATGCTAATATGTTATGGGAAATTCATGAACAAAGGCTTTGATGGCTTTTATAGGAATTATTAACAGCTTTTGTTTTTGTATAATGGACTACCAGTTATTCTCAAGGACAGGCCTTGTGCAAATCAAGTGGGACAGAGAACGAGAGAGAGAGTGAGAGAGAAGTGAGAGAACAAGAAAGAGAGAGGGAGGAAGGAAAGAGCGAGAGTGTGTGAATGACAGGGAGGCAGTGGTGGACAGGGCAGGTGGAAGAGGAGGTACAGTATATTGAAGCTTAGCTTAAAGCTTTATAGACTTTTCATTTGTTCGAAAAATGGATTTCCCTTAGTCTTTGTTTAGCCCACGTCTATTGAAAAACGTAATCAATAATGTAATACCCTATCTGTCAGGTTTAAGACCGGCATTATTATGTTTTTCAGAGTTGGGACTTGAGGGAAAAAGCACCTGCAATACTTTAATTAGTATTTTCTTACATATATATATATATACTCTCAAACTACATTGTATACCTGAAGTAACTTTTAAGTGAGTTGTACATTATAGACACAGTCTGGGATTTCAGAGATTTTTCTAATCCCCCCCCATTTTGGGCTGGATGTGTAATGTGTTGCTTATTTGTGCATAATCTAGTTGAATCCCTATCTTACCTCAGTTAGAAATAAAATTCCAAGTTTCAAAGTGAGTGGTTTTGATGACATGGGGCACATATCCCACATTCATGACGTGGGGAACAATTTTCAGGGAACCATTTTGACTCAACAGTGCCAAATCGATTAGAGGTTTTGAAAATAATCAGTAATCACAGGTATCAGTGCCTTTTGGGGGCCCAAAGCAAAATTTGATTTTGGGCCCCCTCTCCCCTATCGGTCGGGGGCACCAAAGTGGTCAGGAGACCCCTAGCGACCACTTATGTTGCTTATGCCTAGAAACATCCCTGACTGTAATGAATGCTGATTATGGCAATACATGTTTTGGTGGAAGAACGTCCCCTGGTAAAGAGTCGATAAAGTTTACACACATGGCTTTGTAGAGGAGAAACAAGTTTTTCACAGAGCCCTAACTTGATTTGCCTTAATTAAATTTTCTGTCAGGCAATAGGACCTTCCACAACTAAACGTGAGCTAATATCTGGCTACAGTGTTATTTGCGGGACAAAGCTAGCTATTAGCCTGTAGCTTTGAATATAACCAACATGGTGCCTGTTATTTTATCCCAAAATCACCACTATTTAGTCAACTGTACATCAACATGGAATGGTTGCTGGTTTAACAAAACTGTTTGATAAACATTGCATGGATTGTGGAGTGGAGAGGCTGAGGACACGATGATTTAGATTTTCACAGCAGCATAAAAAACATCAAGGGAATTGTGATATTACGATATCTTCAATTTCATTTATAGCCTATAAAGCCAGTGATGCAATCCCAAACATTTTGACAGGCAAACCCAAAAACGATGACACAAAGCATGTGACCCCCATGCAAACACGTGCCAAAACACATTTTTGAGCACAGCACAGAAGCTGTGTAGATTTTGTCAGTCTGATCATAAACAACAACGCATTTTAAAAAACAACTATTTTTTTTTAACCTGCATTTTTAGATAAAAAAAATCATGTCATCTGACAATATTGACCAAGGACAAGTAGGGTTCAGTGAAACACATCTTCAGTGACTCAAGCCTGAGTTCCCAAGATGATGCTGACACCTATGCTAACTCTGGCTTAATAATCAATAAGTACACCGTGCAGTCTTTAGACAGTAGGCATTCATCATTGATGATTAAGTTGAATTGCTATTGCTTATTGTGCTAATCAGTATAAAAAGATTAATGTATAGGCTAATGCTGCTTTCAATTATTTTCGGGAAGAATATACAACATAGACTTATAAATGTGTAAAATTCACAAAAGTGCATTCATTTGTTACCCATCCCCCCAGAATGCTGCAGACCTCCCAAGTACTTTCTAGTTATACAGCTGGGTATGTGAACCCCGACTCTCAACTTTCTGCACTAATACTGATGACTGACCATTAAGTGATGTAATATATGAAGTAATTACATTGAAAGTGCTGATTTTCGTTCTGTATAACAGGGCTGACCCCGTTCAGCCGACTAGTCGATTGTTTAGTCAGTAGCCTATTCCTCGACTAAGATTTTTTTAGCCTAGCAATCGCACGGCCACATGACACCTATCTGATTCCCGCCTGTCCCAGCCCATTGCTGCGGGCATGAGGATGGTGTAATCCAGACTAAACAATATTTTTCATTTGTACTCAATTTTTCACTTCTCAAATAGTTGTTTATGCAAGTTTTTGTAGCATATCGGCATTCAGCAACATCAGGACAAACACAAGGTTTAAAGTAATAGCGGCTGAATCTGGGAAGCCCAGCAGCTGCAGTGAGTCAGGTCAGAAAGATGTTTTTATATTTCTGGTTATCTTGTCAATACCCCTCTTTAGATATTATTACTTATTTTTTCTTATTTTATAATCCAAGTGCCTTAAAGCATCAAAGAACTTGGTTTTATTAACACGGGACTAACAACGAAAATCCAATTTGTGTTTGTTCATCTCTTGAAGGACTGTCTGTCTATGCACACAACTCTGTCACTCAGGGAGAGCCGGTTCAAGCTAGCACGAGTGCATACTAAAGGGATTTGTGAAATAATGACAGTCAATGTGAAAAAACGAATGTTCTGGAATAACTAAAATACTAAATTGTAGAACTCCAATCGATTGCGGTACATACCATATAGATTTTCTGTGATAAATGTCAGCCATGGGTTTAAAAGTTTACCTTTTCTATCATGTCCAACATAGACCGCTCATGGCCATACAAAAAATAAGTTTTTAATTTTGATTAGTCAATTAGTCAAAGAGATCAGTCAAATCTCGATTTACCAAAAAAAATGCCACACGTGTCAGGTGGATAGATTGTCTTGGCAAAATTGTAGGCAACATTTTAAGAAAATAAGGATATTGTGCTTATGGAACATTTCTGGGGTCTTTTATTTCAGGTCATATAAAACATGGAACCAAGACTACATGTACGATTTATATTTTTGCTCACTATATTTTTTTTCCCACTCACAATACAATTTGATTTCAAAAACAAGAGAAATGCATCTTGGTTTTCTCCTGTGTTGTCCAGTCAAAACAGCACGTGACCCTCTGAGTCTGTCGGCAGACTGAAAACAATAAGCTCTTGTTTAGGTTGTTTTGCAGTTGCTCCAACCGCTGCTCAATGCTTTCAGGTTCAAATTAAGGTCCCCATAAACTCAAATTGGCTGTCTAACTCAATTTTCATCTCTCTAACATGCATACTTCTTATTCCTCTTTTGACACACATTTTTGAAGTGAGTGAAATAAAGTAGGGAGATCACAGATGCAGCATATCCCACCATTACAAACATACATTTAGATAAGGCTACATACACAATCTCATCTCATCTCATCTTCATCCGGTTATCCGGTATCGGGTCGCCGGGGCAGCAGCTCCAGCAGGGGACCCCAAACTTCCCTTTCCCGAGCCACATTTGCCAGCTCTGACTGGGGGATCCCTGAGGCTACATACACCACGCTTGCAAACACACATAGATACAAAGAGCTGTCACACACATGCAATCATGCAATCTGACCTAGCACGCTCAGACAAAAACACACTTTTTCAAATACAAACACGGCAGGCATACATACACTAAATCTCGCTTAGGGACCCCAAAATGCAGAGCCGGAAAACAGAGCTAGCACAAGCTCACAAACATATACACGCAGCAAGCTTTTACTCAGCAAACTGGGACAAGAGACCTCTCCAGAGCTTTTGTGAGTTGACAGAGATCGCATATTATGAGCACTTCAAAGTTATTTTCCAGTCCAGCTGTCAGACCATTGACTTTAAGGGGGTCATTTAAAATATAAAAGAAACATCCAATAGTTTTGGACATAAGTGTGAAACATTCACTTGAAAACAAACCAGAAATATCAAATTGGATAAACAAAGCCATTTGGATGAGAGTCAGGGACCTCCATCTGGAAATGGAACCAATAGTGTCTCCTCTGGCGTGACGTTCATTTCCATTCCGGGGCTCTAGGTGAGTGTACTTGGCAGATGCTGATGGCCCAGTCCATTTCGATACCACCGTAACACAGTCACTCACATTCATTTCACCTGACTCATTTCCTGAGTCAGTTGAGTGTTTGCTTATGCATACCTGATGAATGGGGTGGCACATGGTGACTGTTTGCAATGCCCTTTTCCTTATGTGGTTGTACTTGCACTCAACATGAAGTGACCGTATATATAATAACTGTAATTAATAATAGAGATAATAACACTGGAAATGTAATAAATATTCTATTAGAGATTATGTAATTAAACTGATAAACCGAATCTTAACCTAAGCGTAGCCTCAATAGACAATGTTACGCCAAAACCTAACCTCATCTTTGACCAAAACCCTAAACCCAAACCCTACCTCAACCCATAAGCCTACAAAAGCATTTCGAGAAGTCAGGAACACAATGTTTCATTTTTTCACCTAATGACAAGAGGATATTTTATCATTTATGGTCTGGGAAATTTATCGGATAATCCTTGAAGATTTGTAAATAACTTTAACTGAGTTGGTTACAGAAGCACGGAGATCATACCCGCAAGACTAAAGGTTGTCAACAGATTATCATTTTTTGGCAGAAGCAAGGAGCGCCTGCCAGCTGAAATAGAAGCGCCGCTGACGTTTGTTGAATGTCTTGCGCCGCCCCCCCCCCACCCTGTTGGCTAGAATGTCACCGGAATGCCACCCATGCTGACATTACTCACATCAGGATCACACTCCATGTGGGTGCAGTGGGGACGAGAACTGAAGCCTCAATCAGTGAGTGTCAGACGGTTTTAAGTGGCTCCTGGCACTTCGCCGTCCATCTGAAAGGCTTTTGGTGTCCATTTGAATGGCAGGAGGTGGTTCAGGGGAACGGCGACACTGGCGAATCCCTGTACAAACGTCCTGGAGTACGAGGCAAGGCCCAGGAAGCCTTTAAGTGGAAGATCCAGTGACTCATCGAGTCCTTCCTGCATTCAGGACCTCAACTTGCCCCTTTTTAAGGAACCATGAAGACTCCCAAGGTTTCTCCCAAGGGTTTCTAAAAGGCTTGATGAAGCCCACCTGCAGGATGATGTCTTGTCTTCTGCTGCCTCCTGGGGGCCAGCGGGATGGGGGGGATATCTTGATGGGCGCAGTGTTGCTCATGGAGATATCATGTGCCACTAGATGAGTAAAAATCACCTCCTCCTCACTCAAAGAGAGATGTCGCTACACTCCAACAACCAAAACCGTTGCTGCCCCCATGGCTCAATACTAGGGTCTCACAAAAATAATGAGTTTTTAAAAAAACTCAATAACGATTAAGACACGTGATATCAGCTCATTTTGCATTCCGACTGCATAGGTTTTGGAGGCAGAATATGATCGCATGTCACTGAAATCAGCGAAGTCTGAGTTCAACAGAAGAACAATTGACCAGCTAACTGAATATTCACTTTGATATGTGATCAAGCTGCCCTTGGGCACCTGTCATTTCGGAGGCTTAAGCTTCATTTCCACAGAATCGACAATCGTTTTTAAAAAAAACAATGTCATTCATATCGTCACAAAAACATTCAGAGATATATTGTTATATTTTTGCCATATCACCCAACCCTATTCAAGACCATCACAGTTCTGGCTCCAACATCTCCCAGACTGCAGACAGTGTCCTCTCCTCTTCAATCTGGGGTATCAGGGCTGGAGGTGTGGTTGAGGCTCAGGGAGGGACGTGTCATGGAGGTGGCTCTGGGAATGTTATATACAGACATGAATCTGTTGCTTTGCTGTTGGACTGAATGTGGCACTGAGGTAAATTAATGTAACATGAGGGGGGGGGGCACAGTGTCCACAGGTTACCACGGACCCAGTGTGTACCAGGGGCATGTTGGCCACATCCCCAGTGGTTCATAGGGCCGGGACAACTGGTGGGCGTGGTCTGCGTACGGCATGCCGCCTGTAGCGGCACAGCATTAATTAGTTCACATCAGTATCCCAAATGCAGGCTTTTCCCATGGTGGACGGGCTGTTTGTCACCACACACTGCACACTGGGTGTAGCTCCATCCAAACCCAAGTGAAGAACCAAGTCCAGACAATATCCCTTTCTGTGAGGATTTAGATGCACCAACTGGGTCTGTGCATGATGTGCGCAGCTTTGTAATGAAGCCCAGTATGTCCACTGCGTGAGGCTCTTGTCATTAGCTAGCACCTATAAAGGTTATCCTGTCTGTGTCTATTCTCTCTCAGTTGGGAGCGCAGCAAACCGGTTTGTAAACAATGTTTAAAATGCCTCCTCAATGCTTCAACTTAAGTCTAATTGCAACTTTCCTCCAAGATAATTAACAACAAGCAAGACAGACGATCGTCAATGCTAGCAAAGCAAGCTAAAGCTAATTGAAAGAGCTAAAGCTGTAAAACATGGCATCAAAAGCTTCCCAATCCACCTCACCGTAGTACTTTGGGTCCCTAACAGCAATGGATGTGACCATCCATTGCTGTTAGGAATTGAAGCAGCCATGGTTTTTACATGCTGAGCCCCAGCCTTCCTGTCAGGCAGCGTTGGCTGCACAAATCCCAACCAACAGCAGACAAAAGGTCATTTTTACCAGAGGCAGCTGACAGTGCTTTTCTTAAACAAATTGCCTGCTTTGTGAGTTAAATATTAATTTTTGTTAATTTACTTTCTGACAAACAATATACATAATAGTGATTCCCTAAATAAACTAATACAATTATTTTAAATTTACCTGTTTTAGGCTGGGGGGGTTTCTAGCAGCGGCTGCTACTACAGAACTGAACTCCACTGCTAATAGGATTCATGCCACTCACCTTGCCACAATATTATACTGTTTGGCCATGGTCTAGACAAAAGACATCAGTAATAAAATAACAAGTATTCAACGCTCTGTCAGGATGTAGAGACGGAGGAAACAGCACTATTGAAGCAATATAACATAACCTTAGAACAAGAAAGTCAATGTGTCCAGATGACACAAACACACATTATACAAGTTTATTGTACAATGGAAACAAGTACAAGGCGGTGTACGTGTGTATAACGGAAACATATCTTTTTGCTGTCAGCCTACCCAACGCTGTAGAATGCCAAACACAGGACATGCTTGGAACAGAACATAATTTCTTACTCACTGCTTCCAATCCAGTACGAGAACACCTAAAAAGTAATGTCGGTGAATAAACTGAGACCCAAACACTTAAGCTGAATCCTTTGCTTAAACATGGTATTATGGCACTCAGTAGACCTGTAGGTTAGAAACTTGTCTTTCCCAGGAGCCTGTAACCTGGATCCATGAGGTCAAATGACTGGTGAAAAATAACCAAACGGTTCTGAAAACCAAAATTATGGGTTTATAAACCTTTTCTGATTTGTGTCAGGTTGTGTGCTTGTGTCTGAGGGCTGACAAACAGCAAGCAGAAGTGAGCCAGCCTTATGTTGCGGTTAAGTTGAAGGTTTCAACAACAACACAAGCTACGGGCTGGCTCACACCCGCATGTTTTTAAAATGTCTAGTTTTTAAAAACTGTAAACGTTTTAATGTTTTAAAATGTCTAGTTTTTTTACTGTTGTTTTCCAGTTGAGTTAAGTTAATTAAGAACCAATTCTTATTAAGAGCAACAACTTTGGGGAAAGGCGAAACAATTAGGGTTAGCTGTCTTGCTCGGGGACAGAATATAGCTTTCACCTTGGCGGTAGGGACCTTTAGAACCAGGGACCTTTTGGACACTAGTCAGAAGGATTAGAACCAGCATCTTTATCTTAGGCCGTGTGTCATCTGAGCAAAATCTAATGGATTTGGAAGATTTGAAGATCTTGGCAAGCCTTCCTCCTAGGCATTTGCAAAAAGCCAAGCCTTTTTACACCCTGTCCAACCAGGAAGTCATTTCAGTTAATGAGTGTGAGGGCACACCCACTCACCTGACGACCACTGTTAGCTTTGCAAACAGTCGTGCCGCCAGTGGAAGACACTTGAGCTTGATGAGACCAGGAAATCTGTGTTGAAGATGCAATCCCCATCCCGGGTAATCCTGACCAATTTGCATCGTCCATTTCAATTGGTGCTTCCTGTATTATTTGTATGAGTGGATGTGCTGTGTGCATCAAATTATGGCAATTAGTACAAAAACACATAGATTTTGGTATGTGGTTACATGATTAGTTCAAGGTATTACATTATTCACACAAACATGAATCACCACTGGTTACTGTAATGACTTTTTGCCTTTATCTGAAACAAGTGACAATATTTCATTGCACTCACTGATTTTATTACATTTAGAATCTAAAAGTTGTCACGTTTAGAAAAAAGTTACTACATTCATAAAAAAAAATATATGACCTTAAGGTAAGTTATGACGTCACCACAGGCCAAGCCATTTCTGACCCAAGATAAGCACATAATTTGCATACATAGAGTTTTAGCACAACCGAACACAGCGTAATTCAACAGCAAAGCCAGAGTAGGAAAAGCTCTCCTGACATCCTATGCTGTCATCCTCAGTGACAAGGTAATAAAAAACAGAGCTGTTTCTCCAGATTGCAACATCACTGACATTTGGTTTCAACAAATAAATAAACAAACAAACACAATTATCATGAGACGTCAGCTAGGGAACAGCAAATAATGCTGCTACTCTGTCTTCCACAAAGCATTTCCAAAAAAAAAAAAATACCGAAACACAACACTTACGCAGGCCCTTCACATTAGCAAGAACGGTGCGACAACACATTTTTCTCTGAAAGGTGTTTTGTTATCGTTAGTCGTGGCGGGACAAATGAGAGGTACGCATGAAAGAGGCTCTGTCTTATTCATCTTTATCAGCCAGTCTGGCCGTCTGCGCCACGCACGTACGCATGCACGCTCAGCTCCGACATGGACTGGCACCACCACACCCCGTATAAACAGTAGCCTCTGCTCCAATGGAATCCAACACAACACAAAGAGAACTTACCTCAGGTGACCAAACAAACATACCCAGGGTTTTCAGTGAGCAAAACGGAACACGGTCGTTTAGACTGTTCGGCTCTGCCACTGTTATTGTACATCTCATACAAACCATACAAAAAGATAGGGCAGAAGACATGCTTATCGCAAACAGGCCATTGTTGTCGATTTAAATAAAGAACGACAGGTGACGATGAAATGCTATCTATAGTGGAGGGCAATCATCCAACTAAATGTCAGCCTTTTGAAATCCAATTGGAAGAATGGGGGGGGGGATAAACACATTTCTGCATGTTCGACAGTACAAAGACAGGCAACGAGCCGAAAGAATACTGTCCCCGAAAAACATCTCTGGGGGAATGAAAGGAAAATATCACCTGTCCAGTAGGAGAGTGCATGGCAATATTCAATTGGGCAACACACAAATGCGCGCACATTCGCACACAGGCGCGAGCACGAGCGCACACGCACACACCCACACAACCAAACCAGCTCCCTTGCCGTCTGCTAATCTGATGGTTCCAGCGTGTTCCCGCAGCCCGTTGTCTATCTGTGGCCTCAAAACTTCCGCCTGAGAGAACCTGCCAATACCATGAGGCCGGGCTGCGCAGTGATGTCCGCGGGGCCCCGTGGTGCATAGGAGGGCTGCTAATTATCGAACGGAGGCCCCACCACCGCTACAAGCGCTACTGGCGACTTTAGATAATTTGATTCGATCTCCCTTTGTCCCCAAAACAAAAGACAAAGCAGCCCTTTCTGGTCCAGAGAGTCATAGATCACTGGGTTGGTACTGGGACCATGGCTGGTCACTGCATGTTGGTAGACAGTAGAAAATCCCCGGAATTGGTGTTAATACTTGTGGTAGAAGTGCTAGTGGTAGTGATTTTAGTAGTACTGGGTTGGTACTAGAATCATGGTTGGTCACTGCATATTGGTAGACAGTAAAGAAGTCCTGGAATTGGTGTTAACGCTTCTGGTACCAGTGGTAGTGATTGTAGTCGTACTGGTTGTAGTTGTATTGGTAGTGGTATTCCTGGTTGTATTAGTACTGGTTGCAGTAGTAGTTGTTCCAGTAGTATGGTTGCGGTAGTGGTTGTAGTAGTTATGGTTGTGGTAGTACTGATTTTAGTAGTTCTGGATGCAATAGTACTGGTTGTGGTAGTACTGTTTGATGTTGTAGCACTGGCTTTAGTGGTACTGGTTGTGGTGATACTGGTTGTAGTAATACAGATTGCAGTAGTACTGGTTATAGTAGTACTGGTTGTGGTATTAATGGTTTTAGTAGTACTGGTTGTAGTAGTACTGGTTGTGGTGTTAATGGTTTTAGTAGTACTGGTTACTGGTTGTGGTATTAATGGTTTTAGTAGTACTGGTTGTAGTAGCACTGGTTGTGGTGTTAATGGTTTTAGTAGTACTGGTTACTGGTTGTGGTATTAATGGTTTTAGTAGTACTGGTTGTAGTAGTACTGGTTGTGGTGTTAATGGTTTTAGTAGTACTGGTTGTGGTAGTACTGGTTGTGGTATTAATGGTTTTAGTAGTACTGGTTGTGGTAGTACTGGTTGTGGTATTAATGGTTTTAGTAGTACTGGTTGTGATAGTACTGGTTGTGGTATTAATGGTTTTAGTAGTACTGGTTGTGGTAGTACTGGTTGTGGTATTAATGGTTTTAGTAGTACTGGTTGTGGTAGTACTGGTTGTAGGGATATGATACCGGAAATGTAGTAGTCGATACCAATACCAGTGAAATTCCACGATTATTGATACCCAATTCGATACCACGGTACTACCACATACACTCCTTCAATAAAAACATTTGAACATTACAAAAAACAACAACAGTGGCATGTAGCCTTCAAGTAATAAATAAAAAGAAACAACTATTAACATTACAAAAAAGAACAGTGGCAAGTAGCCTTCATGTATTTAAAACAAACAATACTGTGCTTAAAATACAATCAATAAACTTTTTATGGAACAGCATTTCAATTGCAGTACCCAGCTGGAACACAAAAAAATAACAAAATAAACAGGTAAACATAGGCTATAGATTAGAATAAGTAGATCTCTGATCAGGCTCCAAGTATCAAGTCCAGCACTGAAATACAGCCTTAAAATAAGAAAAGCACCTGACACAAGTCGAGGAACTGTATGAAATGACCAGCTCAAACTATATTGCTGTACATAAAAATAGCAACAGTAAATCTGGATGTCTGTCTTTACGGTGCTTCGCTAAGTTGGAAGTGTTTCCTCCTTTAGCCTCGAAAGTTCGAAGGAATCGTTTGCATACTGGTTTTTGATAATTTATTACTCCCCAATCTTCCACCTTGAATGCAAAGTACTTCCATACACAAATCTTACTGTTCTTCTTTTGATGAGTCGAGGCGGAGCTGCAGCTGCACTTGCCGCCATCTATCACGTGTTGGATCCCCGGTACCTATGGTACTGTACAACAACCAGTACCGTCATGTTTTCTGAATATTGGCATCGACTTTGTACTGAAGTATCGGTTCCTCGTGACACCCCTAACTGATTGTAGTACTGGTTGTGGTAGTACTGGTTGTGGTTGTACTGGCTGTAGTACTGATTGTGGTATTAATGGTTTTAGTAGTACTGGTTGTAGTACTGGTTGTGGTAATACTAGTTGTAGTACTGGTTGTGGTAGTACTGGTTGTAGTACTGGTTATGGTAATACTGGTTATAGTACTGGTTGTGGTAGTACTGGTTGTAGTACTGGTTGCAGTAGTACTCGTTGTTGTAGTACTGGTTGCGGTAGTGCTGGCTGTAGTACTGGTTGTGATAGTACTGGTTGTGGTAGTACTGGTTGTAGTACTGGTTGCGGTAGTACTGGTTGCGGTAGTACTGGTTTGGTTGACAGGTGGTTGCTGGTTGAACGTGACAGTGACAGAAGTGAGCTGCTGTGGAAGTTTTTTCTTTTTTTCTTTACAAAGACTTTCACGGCTAATATAGGATAGGATACCAATTAGAAAAATGCACGATGAAATTTAGAGTTAGCCAGCTGTCCTGAATGATCTCTAAAATTGATATGAACCGTGACTAAAACAGTTGGGGGGGGCAATGTTGTTTTTCCCTCTCTAATGACTCTCTAACAACAAAAATGTGATTCTTCAAATGTTAACAACTATTCTGAAATCAATATTTTATTGATTTCAAACAGCATGCACACCAACCAAACATTCTAAGTAGAGTATATGAGTCTAGTCTAATCCACCTTTTCCATTTCCTATATCCTGTCTTAACAGAGAAGGTGACAGAGGGCGTCTTTCCTTCTGTCCAGTGCTCCCTGTGACCGGAGGCCATATTAGCCATGTTGCCCTGTAAATGTGACACAGCCACAGCCTATTAACACACGCCTCTGTGGCTATAGTGTTACAGGCCCGGCCAGACTCAGTGTCCCACCGGCCCGACAGATTGATGTGAATGGGTTTAGGAAGCCGCAGACGCCGTGGCTCTAAATCTCGGCTGGGGTCAGGTGGCGGAACTGAACACGTTCGCTGCGCTGAATGGCAGAGTCGGACAGATAGACAGATGGTGAAAAGGTGAAAACTCACTGCAGAGACAAACGCATGCCATGGATCTGTTTACAGACCTCTAGATTGGCCCCCCAAACCCCCAGAAAATAATTACTCTTCCCGTGTTCCACGTAATCAGTTAAATTAGCGTATGCACACGCCGAGAGAGTCCAGAGCATATTTTGATGCTTAGATAACGCAGTCATAATTACAATAAACGTGTAATAATTTATTTCACATTCATAGCACTTTTTTATACACCGAAGTGACCATGGAGTGTTTGGACACCCATCTAACACTGGGCATTGTCCTCATCACTGCCCTGGGGCACTGGGATTTGAGCTTAAGACCAAAAGGAACATCGCCCCCTACTGGCCCTCCAACACCACGTCCAACAGCAACTGGTCTCCAGCAGGACCAACGCTGCTTAGATACAACATGCAGTATTCTGTGTATTCTGACAGTACAGCCCCTTCTGCATGACGGTGTTGCTCTCCATGAAAATAGCTCTATTTTAAATGGAGACACATACAAGCAGTGAGCACGGCCTGTCTGTACAGAAACATGTTGCTTTTGGCACCAAGTAGCTCCCCCCACCCCCCACCCCCTCTCTCTTTCTGTACATAACAGGGTCTGCTGCAATTAGCACCGCCGTCTCCCTTTTCCAAATATCCAGGCAGCAGCACTGTAACCCTGTCAGAGCAGAACAACAGAGAAAGAGAGACAGAGAGAAAAAGAGAGAGAAAGAGAGAGAGAGAGAGAAACACACAACCCCTCGGCACGCTGAAGGAATGTGAGGCATTTCCTTTAATGTGCTTTGGCCTTGCTGGGTCAGAGGAACCAACCGACGCTCCCTTCGCCTCGCACTGAGCAGATCAGACTCCCTGAGAACAAAACTTCCTTTTTAACAGTCCCTAAAAAAAAAATATGGCAGCCCTCAAAATGCCTCTCTTTCTCTCTCCCCCTCTCTCTTTCTCCAATTCTTAAGTTGATGGATTCAAATCTTTTTTCCAACATTTTTGTTTATTTCTTAATGTTTTGCTTTTTTTGCTACAATGATAATTGGGGTTGGTAAGACAGTTTAAATGCAACCAGTGAACCTGAGCCTGTAGTGAATCCCTGCCTACTTTGCTGGGGGTTTTCTGTTCACATGGCTGTTCTCACACTTCATTCCTGATCATTTCAGAATGATCTGTGAGTCTGTGGTGACAGACCTGTCATCTGATCCTCGGTATAGTACATCATTAAACTTCATCAGGACACAGGATCATAACAGCCCCGTTCAGAGTCGCAGATGCTAGTCAGAGACATACCGTAGCATGCAGACTGTCTGTCAGATGCACAGATAAGAATAGACACGCTGAACGTTCGTTAGTGGGAATTTGTTCTCCTTAGTCTAATGGTCTATATGTATGCAATGTCGGCAATATGCAAAAATGCTATGGTTTAATTACAAGAATAACACAAAGAATGTGACAGCTGTCAGTTAGTGCAACAATAAACCCACACAGGTCTTTTTAGACCAGTTAAATGTTAACTCATCAAGTTGGCAACTGGTGACAGGCCTTGAGTGGCTCCAACTAAGGACCTTGATCTCAGTGTCTCAACACAACAACCACTTTGGACATTCCTTAAACACTGACTGGGAAAAGTGACTTTAAGCCTCCTTAACAGGTTACCAAGCAAAAAAATGCTCATTTTTCTGAGTAATGTTTTTTATCTTAAGTCTTAAAAGGTCAACATGCTATTCTATCTTTACAGAAGACTGATTTTCTGTAGTAGGAGCAGGCCGTGGGATGTCATTAAAAACAGAAGAAGACAACAGTTTTATCAATCTTCTGCTGCCCTTTCAGATGACCTTCGTCTCTGGGTTAGAGAGTTATTAAAGACTGCTAGAGGAGAATGCATGATCACAGGTTCTACCAATCAGAGCACGCCATCGGGGGTAATTGAACTTATTGGAACAAGGATGTGCATTTGAAATGATTTTATTATTCGAATAGTATCTCACTTTTTTCTCCGATATGCAGATATTTGAATCTTTTTAAAAACTTTACCGGTATGTCCTTAACCTGAGCACTACTAAATGATGTGCAAATGAGCCCATGATGTTCTCTTATAGCATTGGCGTAGTTGTGGTAATATGCCAACCTGAACTAACTTGAAGCTATTCTTTGTCAACTTTATCAACAGTGCCTTTCTTGAACAGAGAAGCCTAGAGAAGCTAGCCAGCTATATGCTATTGGCTTTACCTACCGTGGTTCTACACATTCCCAACTACATTTGGATTTAACAACAGCCTAAATTTACATAGCTTTTTGTATCAGTTTTGTCACCAAAATTCTGTCAATGTATTCCATCTTCTCTTGAATTAGTGAGCTGTCATCCAATTTCTAACAGTACATATGATGCCATTCTGACTGGTCTACCATGCAATTACTGACACTTTAACTGACCAGCGTAAACAACAAACACGCAAAGGAGAGCATGTGACAAAAACAAATTAGAAATTTTTGAAATGTCATGCCAATTTATTTCAACGTTACAATTCTTCGCAAAAATTAATACTCACAGAAGTACTTTAATACTAATTTAATTTGGAATATTCAAATATCCGTGCACATCCTTAATTACAACACATCCTTAATTACAACACATCCTTAATTATACTACTCAACAGCACATGTGCAAGTTCAACCTATCACAACACACCTTCAGAGCTCAATAACCATATCTATAACAACCCGGTATGGAGATCAATCCACACATTATTTATGATTTATTTGTTTAACCAGCTCCAGACAGCTCACATACTTTAAATTCCTGCCATACAGCACATTTGTCCAGAGGTTCTTTTTATATCAGTCAGATCTCATCTTTTACAAGGACTTGGCTGCTATTGTGTGCACCTGGGCTGGGATTTGTTTTTTACCAGAAGAAGGCTTTGTTTGAAAGCATTGTTTGGGGTCGAGGCAGAATACATTGAAATGTTAAACCACCTGACCAGGACTTGTGAGATGGTATGTACTTAGCCTGATACTTCATTATAAGTATGAACAAACAGCACAGTAATGGTACGATTGTATTCGATGGGGCCAATTGTTTAATATGAAATTAATATGATCCTTGGTTATTATCTACGGTACGTAAACAAACAGACAGGCAGTTAGCTTGTTTTACATGAATGCAAAAGGGAAAAACAACCCAGTTTTATGTAAGGGCATGAAAAATGAATCATGTTCTCTTTGAAACATGATTCCCAGGAAAAGAGGAAATGGCCCATTATCCTGGGGATATAGGATCCTCTTCTTTCTCACTATCATATTTGTCCACGTCCCAAATTCAACTGTATGTTCCCTATGGAGTACAATACATGTTTGGACCATAGCCCAATGGGCTGGTCAATAGACAGTACTGCACTACAAAGGGAACAGAGAACAATTTGGGACACACACAAGATGTCTGCTTCCATTCCACAACAACCAAAAACAAGCCCCGGTGGTGCGCTGAGAAATGTCCGTAGCACTGTGATGTTGAGCGTAATAATCCCAGTCAGTACTCAGTGTAAAGTCCGTGGTTCTGGCAGCGTGAACCCAATCTACACACACACCCAGGCACTAACGGAACCAGACATAGAGCAGACACACGTAGACACACTGGACCCGGACCAGAAATCCTAACAACACCTTCCACCAGCCATAACAAATGACTGAGCCAGCCAAACAAGACAACAACTACACAAAGGGACAGTCAGTTACACTGCAGTTAGACCGTAAAGTCAGTCACAATGACAGAAAACACATCGGCTAAACTGTGACAGGCTATACGACAGGCAGGCCTTAAAACACAACTCAACTGCTCCACCGAGTAACCGAGTTTGACTTGATAGATCTTCACTGTGGAAAGGGAACCGGTGCTTTTCCAAAAGAGAGCCACCTCGGCACAGCGGAACTGAAGATACACCTGCCGCATTATCACAACAAGGGCCGTCATCCCCGTTGCTAAGATTGTCGGTTGCCATAACAAGCCTATATTTTGGTGCTTTAATTGGCCGTCTGCTAACAGAGAACTGTGAACACACAGGCTGACACAGAGATAGAGCCTGAGAATCCATGGGGGACTGGATTCCTAGCTCCGCTACATTGGCATTCTGATTGGCCTATTAGAATCCTTATCTGCGTTGCAACCAAAAAACTATATTTGTTTGTTGATGCTTTTTTTCCCTATCGCAGATGCACCAAGGAGACTGTCACTGAAATGTGACTAAACAAACAGCACCCCTCACACAAAAAAGAGAGAGAAGATAAACATGTGACAAAATTGTGTGGCGCCAGGGATTTCTGAGTTGCAATTCAATGCGCAACTCTGTAACAGAATTTTAAATATGCTGAAAAGGATGAAGATTATGAAAACAAAGCATGGGAACATTACGAAGAAAGACTGGCGTTTGCTCACTGCATAATGACTCAGTGACAGCAATTCAATCACTTCGTAGGCTGCTTACCACCCCCAAACGAAGCTCGGAATTGATAATTCAGTTTGATTTATGTCGGTGTACGTATGAATAATAAAGTAGCACATAACAATTAGCTGAGTTAATTACTGCTAATAATAAATCCTAGAAGAATGGCAGAGACATATGGGGCCAATACATAATATCGACTAGACTGCTACAAAAAACAGTCCAAGTCAGATCACAATTCTGAATATGCATTTACTTGGATCCATTCAAAGTCATCCCAAATTGTCCACTTGGGTGGGAGTGAACAGTAGACTACATGCATTTACAGAATTTACAGTGAGAAGACTGCATAAAAACTCCTTGTGTGTTTGGCTTAAAACCTGAAACATGACCATGCATGCAGCACAGCTCCCCAGTGTTGGAAACAGCATCATACTGTAAAGGCACTGTTCGGTTAGCGCGTGTTCTCCATCGGGAATAACGTTCTTCCATCTACATGATCATTTGAAGAGAGGTCGTCATCGAAACACGACCGACGATGACTCGCTGACATGTCACCTTGGGATACCAGGCCTTTGTATCAATGTTGAGGAATAATTTAACGTAGCGGCCGTTAATCACTTACAATTGGGATTGCGTATGTTTTCGCATGGGCAGGCCCGGCGGAAATCAAACCGACGACACTTGCCTTTGCTAGCGCTATGATCTAGCAACTGAGCCACAGAGGAGCAAGAGGACAAACATAAATATTCCATTGTCAACATTCATTGATATGCGTACCTTCTATCTTCCTTAGTGCTGTCTGACATGCGTCCTGGCTGGGGAACTCGAAGGGGTTGTTGCACGTCCGTATGCTGTCGCACTCACACCTCCCGTCGATGATGTTGCAGCCTGTGATCAGGTTCTCATTGCACGGCTCGAATCCCAACAGCTGGTCGTCGTCCCAGTTTTCATCTGATCGCGAAGAAAGGTAAAGTGAGAGCAAGGTCAACATAAGATCACTTCAAATCAAGGTCATCAACTCTATTGTTATGCTATCAGTGTCGACCAGCAGACCTTATACATGATCCACATAACAATGTAAAATGTCTTAAATGTTTCAATTAACGATTGGCTTTTACCATGCAACCAACATTAATAAGTGAACAACACTAACCAGTTCTCACCATGCCCCATGATTGCAGTGCAAATTAGAAACAATAAAGATCAGTTACTGACAACTCCTGAGCTGAGATGTTGATCACAATGCTACACGACAGTGCTGACATCTCAGAGCCCTCTATACCTATATAGTGCACTACCAGAATCATATGGGAGTAGGGTACTATTTGGGAAGCCTCCAGGTATATGTAGCTAGCTAGCTCCCCACATTATCTCCAGTGACTTCATCTCCACAGGCAGACTCAGCTCCTTGACCCAAACACACTGCTATCTCAAAGCAACATTATGAAAATGTATTTGCTGTGCAAACATACATTTCAGATAGGGCAATTTTTCTCCAGGTCCTTCCTTATCAGTGTGTGTGTGTGTGTGTGTGTGTGTGTGTGTGTGTGTATGTGTGTTTGTGTGCATGCACACACTCAACTAATGTTAGTGGGTGTCCACATTTGTTTGTGTACAGTATGTTTTGGCGTTCTTTCCATTGCTGGGCATAGGTGTGACATTGGCAGATGGCATAAGGGTTAGTGTTTTAGTGGGTGCATATGAATCAAAAAGTATGTTGACATTGTGTAGTCAATAACTATCTATGCAGGCTTGGCTGTGCCATGTCAGTCTGATGTATAAAGGAAGGCCCGTTTCTTGAAAGTATAACATGAGAACTATTATTCTCTAAATGCAAGATGTGGAATCATATAACTTATCTTCCAATACAATCTAAATTGATAAAGGCATTGTCTAACTCAAACTTCCTTGAAAACCTCCAACTGACATCAATACGCAATTTATAAAGCATTTTCAACTAGGCAACATTGTACACATCCTGTATCCCGTAATCCAATTTGTCCTTTGAAGACATGTTAAGCTGTCTGTAACTCACGTTGAAACGCCAAACCCAACACCTCAGCAAAGCCAAAAGACAACTGGTGAAGTTGTAGGCCTGTGGCATCTGAAGTTCCTGTGATTTTAAAGACAGCTTGTGTTCCCAGAGAGTCTAAAGCAGAGCGGTGGCACCTGATCGTTAACTTTGCAGGGGTTCCTGCCTGCATGACTGGAGAAGTCGACATTAGTGTTAGCTAGTACCAAAAGTACCTAGTCGTTACTCAAGACAGAGGCATTTCAAAAACTTAAGGTTTTACATCTACAGATATTTTGCAAAGGAGAGTAGAATAAAAGAAATGTCATCATGAGACAAAACAATCAACATTAAAGCAAAAGTAGAAATACTATCAGACTTTAAGAAAAAAAAATATTTAATGGATTTAGCTATAGAAGCTGCTGTCCTCTTCCTGTCCTAGGGCTTTGTGTGTGTTTCACTCGCTCAGGATTACAACCAAACCTAGGGCTTTATTCCTTCTTTAGTCCTGCTGCCAACCCTAACCCCTCCGTCTCTTATTCTGGCCCTAAATTATATCCACTATCCAGCCCTGAAAGTTCTATCACTTTTCCCAGGCCCATGTTTCCCCTGAGGACAGACTGCCAGTAGATGGCTGACTCAGTTCGAAAACTATTTGAAATCTTTGCAATACTTTTAGTATTTGCTCTAGCCTGCCTGGAGAGCCAGATGGTTGGGGCTTTGGTCTTTTGTCACTATTCAATTGGTTCCATTTATGCCATACAATCCCAGATCGGTATTTGAAGTGTTTCGGAATAGGGGGGGAGCGTGACAAAAAGGAGGCAGTAGAGGAAGAGGAAAACATTTCCGCTTGTCTTCCCTCACTACTGACGACAACCTGTGTTCTCAACAAATTGAATCCAGCCTTCACTGGCCATATTTGTGGGAGCATCTGAAATACACTGGGGCATAGAAACACCATTGACACCAGTCACAGCAGTCACATCTGTCTTTGGAAAAAGGTGTTAAAGGGCTTTCACCATTGAGTGTCGGGATCTTATTTGGGCTGGTGAGCCTGTCATGGCCTCTGGCGTTACTCAATTAAATGTGTCTTCATTTCTCTAAGTGTTATCGCGCGGTGTGATCCCCAAAATCACATTATAGTGATTGGAAAGTGGAAGCAATATTTTATTGTGTTGAAATCCATTTATAAATCAACCCAGCAAATGACTGCAGGGTGTAAGAGAAAAGGAGGCATCTGAGATTGGTTTAGGTTGGGTGGTTCACAACCCCTCTGTGCTTCGCAACTGATTTGATCTATATTCTGTTATTGGTATATAGCCATCAGGCAACCATTCCTCCTGACAGGGGATTTTAAGTTTGAGATGGTGGAGAATTTGAGAGTGGTTTTATTTCCACAGCTCCATCCCTCAGCTTACCAAACAAAGTGGCAGAGAGTCAGGCTGTTCAAATTACAGATTGTGTCTGAGTTTTAGATGTATTTTTAGATGGATGTATGTCATTGCCAGTGGTTGAAAGAGAAAACCTTTGAGACATACAGAACAGACAGAAGCAGTTTTGTTCCTCTATCAGTAGATGCCTACAAATGAGAAGTGACTCCTTTCTGAGCACAACACTAATGAGAAGAGTCATTGTTACACTACTTGCTCCAGGTGCACTCTGTGTACTGAAGTGTTTGTCATGTGCTAATGACGCTTGACAATTACACCTGATGGAAATATTTATCCTTGACTGAAAACGTGACATTCATGTTTAAATAGCCATCTAGTATGGTATAGCACTAAGGTCCACAGTTAGAGTGAGCTGTACCTTTAAACCACTAAGAGAACTTCACCTTTAAACCCTGCAAGTCCCAGGTGGCCGTCTGTCTAACGGGAAGCCCTTGAGAACGGACCTCAATGGAACTTTAGCTCATCTCATTCTGTAAATATTCTGCTAAAGCAGTGGCTAACATCACTGAGTAAAAATGTAAACTATGCATGTCGCCTTAAACAAGGTTGTGAGCTAAGCAAATATATTGTTATTATTCCTCCTCTCATGCCATAGCATGCATGTAGCTCGTACAGATAAGATATAAAGGAATGTTGAACAGTCACAGAACACCAAAAAAATATAGAACATTCTATACTTGTGTTAGAATCTTTGTTGTATTTGCTTCCTGTTTTTTTTGTCGCCTAGAATTATTTAATGATGTTTTTAAAACTCTACATTATTTGGCATCTTGCCAGTTTGACAAGCAGGCAGTTCAGCTAACTTTCAGATTCACTTCTGTGAGCCAAGCAAACACATTCCAAGAGTGAACTGTAAAAACAAGAGGAAGAGGATATGTCCTAGTTCCTCTCAATGTTTTAACGTCCTTCCTAACTGAAGATGGAAGGCATTTTTATGTAGAAAGAAACCAGTTTCATTTGGCCACATTCGTATTTTAAAAACAAGGGCCAGTCAGAGTCAACAAAATTGCATGACAGGCAGTGAGTGCTTGTTTTTATAGCATTCTGGCACTGCCCTGGTCTTATCACGATGGCATTTAATTTCATATCAACATTTCATCAACACTGCTGCTGGGCCTCAATGGAGAGTCTGTAATATAGATTTGAAAAGCACTGATGCAATAAATGTAGTATTGACCGCAGCCCAATGTTTGATTAATCATCTTTAGATGAGTTCATAACAAAGATGATAATCCACTCTGGAACCCGAAAGAGTAATTTTCTCATACAGCCTCATTGGTTATGATCTTTACTTAACCATTCTGTAATTGTACTGATTGCCATCTGGTTCATTTCGCCTATTACTCCTTGACAGCATGAACATTACCAGAGTGCCCTCCAAGCTCATCACTAAATTCTGGACCCTGGGACTAAACACCTCCCTCTGTAACTGGATCCAGGACTTCCTGGTGGGTTCAGATAGGAAATAACACACAAACCAGGTTCACCCCCAGTTCAGGGGCCCCTCAGGGGTGTGTGGTTAGTCCCCTCCTTTACTGGCAGTGTGCATTTCCAACCACATGGTCAAGTTTGCGGATGACAACACGTAGTAGGCCTGATCACCAATGTTGACCAGTCAGCCTATAAGGAGGAAGTGCAGTACCTGGCAGTGAGGAGCCAGTATGACAATCCGTCCCGAAAAAGTAAGCAAGAACAAGGAGCTGATCGAGGACTGCAGCAAATGAAGGGAACGATCATACAGCCATGCAAATGAAGGGGCAGATGTAGAGAGGGTAGAGAGCTTATAGTTTATTGGTGTCCACATTATCAATAAATGAACATGGTCCATACCCACCCAAAAAGAAAGCACAGCAGGGACTCTTCCCTCCTATGACCAATATACACTACTTCAATGGACAATAATTCAATTTCAGTAATGTTTACAAAATGTGTAAATACAGTTTTCTATTTACACTTACACTGTGAAAATGTAGTGCTTACATATCTCAGGAATGTATTGAAAACATGCGCACCCTGCGCCTTGCCCTGTCAAAATATTTTTTGTTGCATTGAGCAACATGGATATATGGCTAGAAATTATTATGTCAATAACAGAAATCCCTATCATTAAATAGTGACTGAATGATCATTTATATTAACACTGCAGTTGCTGAAGGTGGTATCAGTTTGGAAAGGTGTCAACATGACAACGTACCTATGGAACGTTACCTTGAAAGGTGACAGTTTACAATTTAGATTTTCACCCATTTAGACTATTAATATTTTTTATAGCCAACGTAAATTTCACTACAAGTCTTGTTGATCTAATTAATACTATTGTAGTGTAAAGAGGCCTTTAAGAGGCTGATAGATTTTGCCAATCTGCACCATTGACCTCTACACCAGAGGAAGACCCTAAAAATAGTAAATGACTGTATAGCCACCCAACTCCTAGGCTGTTCTCTATACTGCCACATGGCAGACATGGCACACAGTAGCAGTGCCTCTAGTCTGTAACCAACAGGTACTGTACAGCTTCTAACCCCAAGCCATAAGAAATTTGCTAAACACAAATGATTAACTAGCTATCATCTCTTTAGTACAGACAAAATTCATAGACTAGCCTCTAGCCCTCTACCCCCACTCACACTTAACACACAGACGAATGACAAATTAAAGGGAAAACCTAAATAAATGAGAGGAGGAACATAACGAATGCATATGCTTCCATGCAGGTGTACTGCATGATACAATAAAACAATAAACATCCTATCACGATCTGGGGCATGTACAAAAATGCTGAGCAGGCCCTGTTGACTTCGATTTTGGATCAAGATGGCAGGAGGAAACAATCTTACTGATTTTGGAAAAGGGTCTCTATTATTAGGTCTCTTTCAGGAAGACAATGCCCCCGTCCACAGGGCACGAGGGTTCACTGAATGGTTTGATGAGCATGACAATGTCGTGAATCATACACTTTGGCCTTCCCAGTGACCAGATGACAACCAAACTGAACATCCATGAGAGATTTTGGACTGACGTGTTAGAGAGCGCTCTCCACCACCATCCTCAAAACACCAAAGGAGCGAAAATCTTTAGGATGAATGATGTTCCATCCCTCCAGTAGAGTTCCAGAGACTCGTAGAATCTATGCCAAGGAGCATTGAAGCTGTTCTGGTGGCTCGTGGTGGCTCAACACCTTCCTGAGACACTATGTTGGTTTTTCCTTTAATTTGTCATCCGTCTGTACACACACACACACACACACACGCAAATGCATAATGACTGCAAACACACATTCACTCACAACTATCCATTGCAATCCCAACCCATATACACATGAACCTGAATTCCCGTTTACACCTGCATATCAACTTTTCATTTTTTCATGTACTTCTATCTGTTTCACCTTTTTAACTTAATAACATTTGATTTGGAAACGGATAGAAAACTACCACCAAGAGCCACTCACACAGAGTGACAATGTTGTGCTATGACACCGCAGTATGCAAGGAACTCATGCTCTGGGTTCACGACGCACCTATTTAGAAGTGTCATTCACAGTCAAAGCTTTGCTATTTGTGGTCACTTGATAGCACTCCGTTGAGTGGCAGACACCTTAAGATGACCGTACATTGTGTAAGCCCACTGTGAATGAGGGGGAAGTGATGCTGGCAATGTGCATTAATGTCTTCAAAATGGTAGATTATTATTATTTCACGATTTGTAGCCTTATTTGCATACTGCTTCCTGGTAAACATGGGAGCTATTCCTAAGAGAGCGAATATTCAGGCACTAAACAACTAGTGCACGTAATCAATGACTTCCAATATGGTTAACATCAAGGACAGAGGCAGAGCTTATTGTTCACCCCAATTTCCTCTTTAATAGATGTGTGAATAGGAATGTGAATAGGAAGACCTTCATCTTCTGGTTTCTTACCCATTCCAGGAATGATGTATAACTCAGCAAGACTGAGTGATTATTATTCCACCTACCCACTTCAAAAACCACGTCAATGACTGACTACAAACATCGGGCTCGTAGTGTGCTACGTTTCGGAATTGGCAAATAATTATTGGTCCATTTGTTTTTCTCTCGACTGGCTGTCAAACCATACAACGACTAAGTGACGTCGAAACCTGAAAGATTGATTGGTGACAGATTGCATGTCAGACAGTCAGTGTGTTCTAAAGGACGTACCAGGGTGGCGCTGAGAGCCTTGAGGCTGTGCATGGCCTGAAGCTTGGCGCTGCCTCCCTGCCTGGGTGGTAATGTAACTTCTGTGTCAGTGAGCTCCAGAGTGCATCTAATGTCCCCTGAGACCCAGACCATCCAACAGCACACAACAACACAACTGGGGAACTGGGACAGAGAAGAACGCCTGACATCCACAGCAGGGCTATCATCCCCACTGGGATAACCCTAAAGACTAGAGCCTCCAGACCCTTGAATCTGCCGGTGTTCTTTGTTCCACGTTATCCCATTAAGCAGGCAGCATTCTGGGGGGGATCCGCCTGAGGTGACCTCAGGGTAAGCCACTTATACCATACCCTATGCGATTGTCCGAAGTCAGAGTGATCAGTGAGAGTCCCTGGCTCTGGCTCATGACATAATCTCCCGGTTTTGAAATGTGATCGGATTCGTTTGAACACCTACCGGCAATGCATGGACTGAAGTTAAGGGGCTAAAAGGCACCTGGTATTTCATCTGACCCTCTGTTTAAAGTTAGAAGCTCTCAATTAGTAACAGTATCTCACAAAGGTGCCTTGGAGGTATGGCGGAGCGAGGCCCCCTGAGCCACACCAACAAAGGGCCGCGCCCCGCCTACGCCGGCGTGACACCCATCATCATTCATAATGAGCCATTACGGCTGACATTAGCTGTCACGAAGCGTAACGCATTGCATGCTCTGCCTCGGTGAAACTATGAACACCAGCAGGCATTACTTAGCGATGAGTACTAGAGCTGTTATGTGCTGGGCCGATATAGGGCCCCGGGGGGCCACCAAGGGAACATTATGGGTTAAAGGTGGGAGATACTATAGCTCTAACGTATTAGGAAAAGTACCTGTGGGTGAGGGGGGGAGTGTTAGTGTTGGAGATGGGAGGTGTGGAGGCAGGCTGTGGGGCAACTCTCATGCTATGGGTGATGTTCTGTAGCAACATGGGTGGCGTTCCATGCATCTAGGTTTAAACCTACAGGAGACTGTTGCAGAGATAAACTGTAGTTACTGTTTTCTCCACAAGTCTTATGTTAGACAGAGTTAAAAGCACTGACTGATTGATTGATATTATTTGTGTTTCACAACCGCTGCTTCACCACCAGTATTTGGGCTAATCAGAACAATATTCAAAATGTGTACAAAACACAGAAAATAAATGTTTAACAATTGAATGCATACACTACCACTCACAACTATGTACAGCCTTCACCTTGTCAGACAATACAAATCTCCTTCTGCCCTGGACTTACATTTTGCCACGTCAAGCACTCCAGTTCTGGAAAGGAACTCAAGTCTGTGCTCATCCTGTATCCACAACACTTCAGTGTGAGATCCAAATCATTTACCAAACAGAACATCTTACAAATCGTCATGAAGAGGGCAATAAAACAATTTAATTTTATATATCCCAAAGGCACACAATCCGTCCTTTTCAGGAACTCTTTTGAAAAGACCTGTCTCTAGTTTGTCTCTCGAAGCAGGCAGCTTACTTCCGCAATCTTAATGTGCCAAAGGAAGGGTGCCGAAACTTAGCTGCACACAAACTGACCTTTGGCCTTGTATTGCACTTAGACAGACATATGGTTCAGACTAGTTTACATTTGATAACAGTACAGCATTATGGAAATCTATTTTTAGTGCCAATGTGTAAACCGGTTCAATGGCTGATATATTTTCTGCCGATATTGAATATAAATTCCCAGAGACAGCCATTAATGCATAGATTTAAAATTAACCAATGAATGTGTTTTTACCACTCTAACTACATCACAACTTCAACACTACATAATGGGAATGAATGTAGTTGGTACTGTAGGTTTCTTGTCATTGCAGGTATATCATGATGTCATAGGCCTACTCACAGTACTGGTGAATACTAATTACATTTTTATTTGTGTGCATGCAGTGAGTTAGAGAGCTTGTTTTTGAACAGTTTCTGTAGAATCCATGGTGCAACTCTTCCATTTAATTGGGTCCTTATATTAGCCTACTGATAAAAAACATTTTCATAAAAGCAGTCTTGCCTGCATGAAAGGGTATTATGCACTGCTCAAAAAAATTAAGGGAACACGTAATCATCACAGTATAACACCAAGTCAGCGAAACTTCAGGGATATCAATCTGTCCAGTTAGGAAGCAAATGAAAGTGTCAACAGGTGCACTGGAGAGGCAACTGCAAGACAACCCCCAAAAAGGGAATGGTTTTGCAAGTGGTGGCCACAGACAATTGCTCTCTCCTTACCCATCCTGACTGATTCTTTTCTAGTGTTGCATTTGCTAGTGTCCATGTCACTACCGATAGCTTGAGGCGGTACCTGCAGCCCATTCAGGTTGCACAGGTAGTCCAGCTCCTCCAGGATGGCACATACATACATGCTGTTGCAAGGTTTGCTGCGTCTCCCAATACAGTCTCAAGAGCATGGAGGAGATACCAGGAGACGGGCCATTACACGAGGAGAGCTGGACAGGGCTGTAGAAGGGCATCAACCAGGCAGCAGGACCAGTATCTGCTCCTTTGTGTGAGGTTGAACAGGAGGAGCACTGCCAGAGCCCTACAAAATGATCTCCAGTGGGCTGCTGGTCTGCATGTTTCTGACAAAACTGTAAGAAACAGACTAAAAGGGGGTGGCATGAGGGCCTGACGTCCTCTAGTGGGACCTGTGCTCACAGCCCAGCACCGCGCAGCTCGATTGGCATTCGCCAGAGAACACCAGAATTGGCAGGTCCGCCATTGGCACCCCGTTCTCTTCACAGATGAAAGCCGGTCCACAATGAGCACATGTGACAGATAATGAAAGAGTCTACAAGACCATAACTCTGTTCCTTTCACATATCCACTGATTTTACTGGCACGGTTTGCTCAGTGATCACTTGTTGCTGCCTACTACTATTATAGGAACTAGCTTAATCAATTAATTGTCTTGAAGTTTTTCCACAGAAAAGCCGCCTGAATCCCCAAAGGCAAGCAACAACAAGAAATGCATACACATTGGCTAGGAAAATCTCCCTAGTAGGGCAGGAACCTAGGAAGAAACCTAGAGAGGAGCCGGACTCTACAACACTATGAGAGGAGCCGAAGATTACAACACTACGTGAACTTCTGGAGATTACATCTTCTAGCAAGCAAAGAATGTATGTAACTGACAAGAGCAAGAGTAAAACGAAGATACTGACGCTGGACTCTCTGAATGACTCAAGTCATTCAGTAAGTAAGATCTGTCAACATCATCGTCCGTCAGCTGCTCCAAACATACAAGGAGATCCAAGGATGGTAAGGTTAATGTAATGTTAACCTTTATCTAGGAATTTTTTATATTTATTTTTCTATTATGTCAATCATGTTATCCAACTATCAACTGCAGCTGCTCAGCACAGACTAGTCAGTTGCTACAGCACTGTAATGTAGTTAAAGTACATCGCAAGTTAGATGGCGCCATTGCTGAAATTGGTGGATGTTCAAAACAAAAACAAGCAAATTACATTGGTTAAGTTATCTGGTAATCTAGCCAGCTATCTAGAACAGTGGCTAATTAAGCTAGGTAGATAGCTGACACCACAGATAAAAAGGTTAGATAGTTATCGTAATCTTTGCAACAGCTTAAATTATTTAACTAGCTACCAGCTAGCTTCCTTTTTGCATGGTCACACTGACCCATGCTACATTATTAATTTATTAAACAAAACTAATATTTGCCACAGAATTTCTATGTTTGGCACTGTGGCAAATCAGCTTCTTAATATGGCACACTACTGTGTACTGTTTACTGTACTGTAAAATGTACTATCCTTGCGGCAGATTTCCTCAGCTAAACATGTGCAGTGATCCTCTTGGCTGGGTATGCAACGTGGTCTCAGGAGAATATGTAACATATTACACATAAATTTGTGACACCCGATTTCGTATGATATGTTACCTTACGTTAGGTTACATTACAACACGCTACCAAAACATATAATACGTTATGAATTTGGTAAAACGGATCATATGTTACAAACGCTACTAAAATGTATCATATGTTATACGCGCTACTAAAATGTATAATATCTTACGAATTTGCACAAACTTATGATGTGTTACGAATGAATCTTAAGGTTTGATTTAAGGTAAATATCACAGCACTGTGGTAAAGGTTAGAGTTAATGTTTGGGTTAAGTTTATAAAATGAAAAAGGTTAGATTAAGGTTTGGTTAACGCTAGGTATCACAGTACTGGGGTTAAGGTTTGGGTCATGGTTAGAAAACCCCCCGCCTCTGGTTGGATTTGAACTTGCGACCATTGGAGTGAAGGTCAGGGATGGTGAATGTTACTGCCCATCCACCATCCCCGACCAAAATGCCCTACCAAAAATCCCCTCTATTTATCCCTTACTGCACTCACCACTGCCTCTAACGGATGGTCTTTATTCTGACTTTACTTGACATTATGTAATATGTATCTTACGAATTCGGCTGTCAAAGATTTACGTAAAATAGTTTACGCACCAGACCAGTCTGGGCCACTTGCTACAGCACAGCAGCAGTTTTCAGAGTCAACACTAGAGCATGCAATTCGATTTCCTGTGTAGGGAACTATCGGAGAGGCAAAAAGAGAAGTGCAATAGCCGACAGACTAGAAAAAGTTAATATCAGCCCGATATATCAGCAAACCAATATATTAGTAGTTCTCGATATAAGAGTATGTTCAGGTTTTAAAAAACGATCCCCATTTTTCAGGTGGACCAGAAAAAGCTTTTCTTTGATTTTCTTTGGCTTGACTACTTAGGCTACTTACTGGCCAAACATTTGAGACCCTCATCAACATGTTTTCATTAATGACCTGCCGCCCCTTTTGGAACCTGACTCCTTGTGTCTATCTATGTGGCGTCCTCTAATGCTGTCTGTGTCTACTGTAAACTGCATATAGGATTAAATAATGTCAGGGGTTGTCTCCTTCCACACAGATATTATGATTGATTGGAAAATCAGTCATATCTTTGAGCACTAGACTTTGAAGTCTGCTTAATTTAAGTATTTAAACTGAGACAGATATCACATTTATGATCCTTCTGTTCATGTATATTACTCTCCACTGGGGTTCTACAGTATAAAGAGAGAAGGGATTGGGGATTGGAATTTAAGCTTGAAGAAATCACTGAAAATAAGTAATCTATGCTCCAATTTCTAAGGAATGAAATATCAAATAAAAATGTCAGATGTTATCGTGATTTCTTTTTTTAATGTTTAAGGATTCCAGCCCCTATATCGACATTCCACAAGTGCAATTACATAGCCGAATGCTCGAGCCAAACGATAGCGTCGTACAGAGCCAAAGCCAGCAGCGTCAGTAATTGAGTCACTGCGAATTGCGAGTCACAAAGGATAATACACCTGTGATTCCAGGTATTTGCGGTGCATATATTCGTTCGGGGATATGTAAAATATACCGGGCTGACGCACACGAAGTTGCATAGCAGACATTCCATTGAAAAACCAACAAGCCTCGGCGGAAGGAGAGGGGCTGGCTGCGCGTCCAAAAACAGCACGGAATCCGTTAGCAATACCCTAAAGAAATGGAAAACCGACATGCTGCAAACACATTAACTAGCTCTCGTATGCTCAATCTTATTCCAGACCCCCACATCGCCAGACAGAAGCATGGAGATACATGTTTCTGAAAACAACTAAGCTTCAAGTTATGTAGTTCTACTTTGATTATTGAGATAAAAGCAGCATTAAAAGCAATAACATTCACTTTTAAAAATATAAATAACTTAATATGTAGCCTACAGCCATCTCATAATAATCAGTTAACCTATTCATCATTTTAGCATAATTTGCACAACATTGTCAGGCCTATTACATGTGTATTAACCAGTCGAATAAAACAATAACCTGCGGTTACACTTTAGAATGCCAAATGCACATTCTGTTGAACTCCAACAAAGGTCAATGCTAATAGTTTTAACTAATTTAAAAACATTGTTTCCTATTTGGGAATTGATTTTGATACAATAGCCCATAGCCTGCCATGCATAGCCGAAGTGGAACACTGTATCTCATTTTTGGGTGAACTTTTACGCAGAGCATATGAACTATTCATTATGATGAACCATTTTAACTCGTATACAAACCTTCACAGACTCCGACCTCATACTGCGTGATGGATCCACCGTTCAGGGGCGGTCGGATCACGCACCGAAGCCCCCGGTCGCAAGTCCCATACAGACCATAGACACCGCCGCAGCTCTCGTTTTTCTGCTTGGCGCAGACCGAGCAGCAGCCGCAGATACCAAGCACCACCGCGCCAGAGCAATGTTTTGGCTCCTCGCATTTAGACTCATCACATGGCAAACATAAAAGTGCCCGAATGCTTTTGCAAATTAATAAGATCAGAATGCATCTCGTTATAAGATACATCCTGGCAGAGGCCATTAATAAAAATAAAAATATATATCCACAACCCGCCCCCCGGACCCCCAATCACCAGTCCAGCAAGGTAGAAAACCCAGCTAAGCTATTCAACACGAATAGCTCCACGCAGTTCTTATAAAAAGCTAAACGTTCCGGTAAACCGTCTAGATTTTTCCAGTATGTTGTTTTACTTTGTCTTAGATAAACTTTTGTCCCAGTTCCTGTAAGCCAGAAAGAAAACGATCCGTTTAAATGCGCATAAACAGCAACTATCCCACACTGTACATAGAGTGCATGGTTTCTGTGTTCCGCGCTGTACTCGTGAGTTTCAGTTTGTTTTAAGAAATGGAAACTTTCTTCACTGTACACTCATATAGGTCTCCTTCTCCTTCCCCTCGCTCTCAGAAAGCAAGGGAATTCTTCCTGTTCAGCTCGTCCGTAACTGCAACACAACCGCTCGATATAATCTCTCGGTTTCCTCTCGTGGAAGCTCAATCCGTTATTCAACTTGCTTTCCGAAATTCGCTTTATTAACCTAAGTGAAATGTTTTCATCCGCTGCACATTCAATGTGTGCGTGTGTCTCTCATGTTTACCGTCCTTCAGTGCAGCTCTCTACGCCTGCTGCTGCTGCGCCCCCGGTTCAGTCCCTCACCGTGACCTCATAACGGAACCACTCCCATCTTGCATTACTTTGCTCCATTGGGTAGTTCAATCCAGATATGGAACACAGGAAATGTTGGCACACGAAGCGCGCAGAGTCATTGATACGCAGGCGGGGAATGTAGGTTTAGGTGCGGGGCAGGTGTGGAATGTGGTCTCCACATTACCCTCATGTCCTCAGACAAAAATGTAGTTTACACTATAAAACCACTCCTGAAATAGATAGCAAAAGACCAACTTGGACCAAGACCCCTGGATATCTTTGAATTAGTACATGAATTACAATAGATAACTGATCCAGTATGCCAAAAGCTAAATAATCCAGAGGCGAACCTTGCATGCTCAGGGCTATTCATTCAAATATAGGCTACCCAATATTTATTTTTTGTTATCAGCATCAATCAAATATAAGGCAAACAGGTGTGACTGATTTTGTCATACATGTTGTTTGATAGGGTAATGGTAATATACTTTAGGTAATATGGATTGCTTTTAGAAGAAAATACATTTTGCCGTGGAGACATCTTTATATAGTAAAGTCAGTTTTGAATAACAACTTGGTGGACAGCTACCATTTACAAATGGTCTAAAGTGATTATTGATCCAAGTTTTATGGTCTAGGGATGGTTTGTGTTGATTCTCCCCACATTTCTGAGATGGTAAGGTCATGTGGATGTGAGCATTTAGGCCTATTGTTAACCATTAGGCTTATGATACTCAAGCTGACAAATTAGGGATCTCTTCCTTCGTGATAACAACAGAATGTCTTCTCTACTTCTCTAATGAATTCATTAAATTTCTGAAGTAATTGTAATTAAATGATTTAAGTCTGTAATTAAACAAATATTAGTTGGAAGACCAAATCATAAAAGATCGGCTGTGGTCATTCAGGGGTAGGGAAGAAAACCTTTTGTTTTAGCCTTCCACTGCCTCATCAGATGAGCTGAAATCCATCTGCATTTTGTGGTGTAGGATCCAAATGCCCTTAATTGTGTTGTGCATGGAGTCAATACTAGGCCCCCAAACCTCTTTTGTCAGCAGTATTGTTCTTTGGTTGCTTTTATCTAACACCATGATTTAGTGTGCAGCCAAGCAAGTGTTTAATTATTGCTTTCTGTAAAAAGAAACACACTCACATAGTTGAACGTGTAACCCACAAAGCCTGAAGTATGTAATATGTATTCCAATACTACTTAGTTACTGACCTTGTTATTTCTTCTGCTCATCATCTTTAGGGCTCTCTTCTCTCTTTCACATGTGACATGAGGGACACTCTGGTAAAATGAAGCTAGTTATGGGGCAAGTTATCCATCTATCCCTTGACGATTCTATTGTATTTGACCATGTTTGAGGTGGACATCTATATTCCTGGAGGCCAGTCAGAGACCTCAGTGTTGATCGACTGAAGGGCCTTTTATATGGATCAATAAACCCCAATCTTTTTGCTCTTTTTCAATCCATTTTTTTCAATACTGTATTTCTCCCCTCCAAGAACTGTCCAATTTCTGTGGTTCTGTGGAGGTTTTGTGGCGAAAACCAAATGATGACAAGCTTCCTTTTCAGGAAGAATATCTGATGGATCTGCCATAAGACCAATGTCCTCAAGCTTTACATCCTCTCCTATTCTTATTGATCTGCATATTGCTTTTAGTCATTCACATGTGTTTGTTATTCAGTGTTGACCTGGAGGGCTGTCTGTGTATTTTTCTGTTAGTATAATTTTAAGAGATCTGTTATGTTATCCCTAGCTACAGAAGCTGCTTCTTGCTGTTGCGCATTCAACAGTGGAGCTGCATTTTTGGAAAGACAGGGGACACCTGACATTTAAGTCTGCGAACGAGGATCAGTCTACCATGCTTTGGCAAAGCACAGAATCCTGCTCTGTAGAAAAGAGACAAAAGAACTGTTGAGCCTGCCGCAAGCAGAGCCAGCCAATGATAGCCTAGCAATTATTGTGGACCAATAATAGCAGGGTCATCAATCGCCACTCAGCTGAGGGCAAGGAATTCGGGGTCATTCGTGAGATAAAAGTGGTGTTCTGTAGTTAGAATAATTAAACAAAACCCAAAGAGCCTGTCACCAAAAATGTAACACATTTAGGTCTGCTCCTATTTAATATAGAGAACATGTGCAGTTTAAGACCATTTGTCCAGGGATGTATTGTATGTATAATTGCTAGACGAGGTATACAAAAGGCTGTGGAGAAAGAAGAGGTGTATTTTGTTGATTTGCTGCCAAAACTCAGAAGTAAACACATCTTTCAACAACATATGAAATGCCATTCTTAGCTTTCCATAAGAGGGATTTATTCAATTGCTGTGTTATTTGGTAATTTAGTTTTGTTAGCTAAGAACATAAAGTTATGGCCATTTTGTTTTCCATAGTTTCAGCCAGAGAAAATATTTTGGCACATTATTTGAGTTTGAAATTACATTTCCGGGATTTTTTAAGGAGAAACATTTGCTTTTGGAATTTTCTAAATAGTTCATAAATTATTAATTTCCATGTCTGCTGTATGCCCAGAAATGTCCTAGTTCAAAGCAAAGAATCCCAATTTCAAACTCTCTTTTTTAAAAAAAAAACAGTTTCTTACAACAGTCAACTCTTAAAACTGTGATTCCTAATGAGTTTGGTCAACGGCACCATAATGACCCCTTTATTGTGCCCTCCACCTATGTACAGTAGTGAAAGAAAACCACCTGTAAATTCTGTACTTTTTCCATTTACAGTATCATCAACTCCATCTCCCTTTATTCTGTTTTTTAATATTCAGATTTTTTTATCGATGATCTACAAGATATTCTTAAACCATTAATGTACTTTCGGCGCTAGGTTAATAAAGAATTTTAGGACCTACAGTATGTAGGTATCCCCCATCAAATACAAACATATTTACGATTACTGTGAATAGGCCTTTACTGCTTCTGTGCATAAAAAATATTCTAAAACCCAAATGCAACTTTACTAAATAGCTAGTCTGATAAAAAAAAAATACAAGTTTGTTTTGCAGCGCAATCTTTTATTAATAATATTCCAGTAATGTGCATCAACAGTACTCAGGTTACCTTTATATTTTTAGAGAGGGTTGTGAGTCCTGAGACTCTACTGACTACTGAGTCTAATGAGTGTGTTAATGAGTTTGTAGCTCCAACAGTTAGGTTGATGTGTTCCTTTCCTTTATCAGAAAACATTCTCCTATGGCTCGAAATGAAATGTTATGTAACACTGGATGTAAAAGTCACAGCTAAAAAACGTGGAGACAGTAAGAGAATTGCATAAGTTTTTATGACTTCAGTCTTACAGGGACATTTTTATAAAACCCTGCAAAATGTTATTCAGTGTATTGCAAACCCTTGAATGCCTTACTATGTAGACGGATTCACAAGAGTCAGACGGAACCGATAAAAACACTTTGGATAAAAGAATGTGAGAATGTCATTCAATCTTAACACGGATGACTTTACAGGCTTTTTTAACCGCCTGTTGGACAAAAAAAGGATGTGTCTTTTATAGTGTCTGACAGAGTTTACATAAATACAAGACAATTTATTTACATGTGATGGCTGATACTTTGAATTGTAGTCATGGATTAGCTGAAAAAGAAAATAAATTCACATTCTCAGTGATTAAACCATCCATGCCCAACCATGTTTTTCAGCACATTGTGCTGACCTACTGCAATAGCTACTGTATACTTCAAACAGGCAGATTTCTCAGGATTCAAACCTTCTTTAACAACCCAATTTATAGTCTTACGGGTGGTAACCCCCGAATCATGTGATTTGTACTGCAGACATGGTTAGGCATGCAATTCTTCACACACCACGCTTAGACACGATCACATTCCATTACCTCTTTAAGCCTTTTTTTAATTACATAAAAGCAAGCTTTGCGTTTATACTTATACTCAGCTATCTTGTCTTGAAGTAATATGGTGTAATAAGGTGTCTGCTTTTTATTTAACCTTTATTTTAGCAATTAATTTAATTGTGATTTTGTGATTAGGTGCCCAACATAACAAAATGTGGTGGTGTGTTGGACACGTTCACTTGTGATGTAAAGATCTAGAGCTTCTTTTTAAACTTTATTTAACAAGGAGATAACCCTTAAGGTTACAACATGTTTTTGAGGGGGGCCTGGCAGCAGGGTCAACAGGAATTAGCCGCAGTTTCTCTGTATTCCTTATTTCAATAACCGTTAGCTTACCTGAGTAATATTTACTCAAGCCCAGAACCACTTATTTTTCCAATATATTTGTTTTATCAATAGCTGTGCTGATGGACAGTTTGTCTCTGTCAAATCAATACATTGCTTAATGTACGTTTGTTGTATTTGCATTTTGTTCCATGAATATGGTGAATACACATTGACAATAGGCGTTTATCTAAAAAATACAGTACTGTACTGTGCAGAAGTCTTAGGCCCCTGAAAGTCGAACTAAAGTAATTTATTTGGACACTAACTGATTATTTGTAATATATATATATATATATATAATTATACATACATAATTATATTATATTATATAAAATAATTATATTATATTATATTCATGTATTTATACATTTTATTATTATTTTTTTAATTAAAACACTACCCAAATTAATGGCCTTAGTTCGACTTTCAGGTGCCTAAGGCTTTTGCACAGTACTGTACATTCCTCTTATATTATACAATTGTTTGGTACACGACAGGGCTTGCTTAACAACTTTTTTAGCATGGCTGTGCTCTGGCCTTAGGTGCTTGTTCTGACCATCCATTGTAGAAAGTGTTTTAATAGCAGGACTCAGTTAAGTCCATTATCCCTCTAATGAGTATGCATTAGGCTGTTTGAGAAGGTTTGAATTCTAACCAACCTGCCTACACATTGTTTGAAGTACAACACACCAACATAGCTTTTGTAGTAGGTCAACACTGTGTGCTGAAAAACTTAGGTAGAACTCATGTAAATGTATTTTCTTTTTCGGTTATGGAAAATGGTATATGGAAGCAATAAGGCATGATATACCAATATACCACCACTAAGAGTTGCACAACGCATTGCGGAGTTCCTGCACGCACCGCTTAGCTTAGCCATGGCATAGTGACAATACAGTGCTGCATGACAGTATGTGAACCTCTTGTGCAATTATACAATTTTGCTGGACCGCGTAAGCGGAGCCGGTAAAGAAATGCGAGTCAGTGAGTGACTGACTGGCTGTCTGACTACACGTTAAATAGTGTAGTGGTTAGAGACACAGACCGCAAGGGACCGGTGTTTGAGCCTCGCTGCAGTCCAAGCAAATTATGCATTAGGATTTGTTCAGGATATACAAACACTTTGCTGGATACAACCTTCAGTAGCTACGTTATAGTAAGCCTACACTAAAACTGTTTACGGTTATATTGGGACTATTTCTGGTGGATTTTCGACTTACGCATCCGTGCATGCTTTTTGGGGTAATATAGGCAAGATCACAACCCCTTGGGCAGTAAAAGAGGAGGGGTTTCCACAATTCTCTTGTCTTTTCACTTGACGAAAAAGTCAGTTATCGTCACCTACATTGATGGTTATTGTATCAATGTCATTCACAAATTAAAGAAATACGAACGTTGTTGTGCCATGAAATGAAATGGCTTTGTCAGTGTAAAGTCCATCTTCACTCTTGCTAGCAACTGCTCAATTCTTATGACTATTACAACAAGTAGTAAGTTAGTAGATACTAGTAAGCCTATAACTGGCTAATAAGCTGTTAAAACGGCCAGTGGCAAAAGCCATACAGGTCATAGATCTTATTTGTGGTGGAAGTAAACTTAATAAGAAACGTTAGTCCATTTAACACAATGCTTAATGGTGTCTAGCGAAATATTCAAACTTGGCATGATGTTAATGCATGACAAAATGATCTAATGTCGAGACACTATACCAACACCCAGCGTTCAGCTTTGCGGTATAGTGGTTAAAGACACAGCCTCTCACATGGAAGGTCCCGGTTTGAATCCCGTGAGGGCAACGCTATTCATCCGTAGTAATCGTGGGCCAGCTGAACTCGGCTTGCCTGGTTTCTTGTTTTGTGTTCACCATGAAATCTGTTTTTAAATCAGAACCAGTCTTCTTGATCTGACATAACAGGTCTTTTGTTATATATTTCATGCTGGTTTGGATTAAATCATGCATGTAGTAGAATGTTTTTTTTAAAGGAATTAGAAGTAGAATCAGTTAGGTAAATGATTGCCCAGCAAATTAACCAATCGAAGGCATTAGAATATTCCTTTGCATGTACCATTCAATAGCATATTACACTCATATGTATCTATAATACTCAGTACTTCTACCATACTGTTCATACTCCCCATCCTACTCTTTCAAAATTGATGCTAATTTACATTTTCTGGGGAATGCTATACAACCATCTCAACCAGAAAAGGAACCAGGCAAGCCTAGTTCAGCCGGCCCGCAATTAAAAGTGATAAACACTGTTGCCCTCACTGGATTGAAACTGGGTCTCAAACAAGAGTGGCTGTGTCTTTAACCACTACGCCATAGTGCTATATGTCTGCTCTGTGTCAGTATAGCATCTCAACATTTGAACATTTTGTCACGCATTAACATCACACCAAGTTTGAATATATGCACGGATGCGTACTTCTAAAATCTACCAGAAATAGTTGCAATATAAACGGTTTTATTTTAGGCTTACTATAACACAGCTACTGAAGGTTGTAGCCAGCAAAGTTTTTGTCTATCGGGAACAAATCTTAATGCATAATTTGTTTTGACTGTGACAAGATTCAAACGAGGGACGTATTCATTGCAGGTCTGTGTCTCTAACCACCACGCTATTTAACAAGGAGTGGGTGGGGGGGTGGGTGGGTAATCAGTCAGTAAGTCAGTCACTCACTCACTCACTCACTCAGTAAGACACATTCTCTCTTCTTGGCCGGCTCCACTTACGCGATCCGGCTAAAAGATTTGAGCTCCAATCTGTCCACTGTGAGTGAAATTATTTACAAATTGAGAGCATTTATCATGACAGCAACTGTGCCTAGAAGTGGATGCCCTTCCAAAATATCCCCAAGAGCCAGAAGAAAAATAATACATCAGGTCAATGCCAACCCAAACACAACATCAGGAGATTTGCAGACCTCCCTTGCTGCATCTCAGGTTACTGTGCAGGCCTCAACAATAAGAAGAACCCTCAATCAAAATGGCATTCATGGGTCGGTTGCTAGGCAGAAGCCTCTGCTGACAAAAAAGCACCAAATTGCCTGTCTTAACTTTTCCAGAGAACACCTGTACGAACCTGAAGTTTTCTAGAAGTCCATTGACTGGACAGTCCAAAATTGACCTTTTGGTCACAATCAAAGCCTCTATGTTTGGCAATATTCCAACACTGCCTACTACCAAAAGAATCGCTGTATCCCAACAGTTAAGCATGGTGGTGGGAATTTCAAACTCTGCTATTATTTCTCTGGACCTGGTCAACATTAAGGGAACTATAATTTCTGAGGTATGCCAGGAGATTCTTGAACAGAACGTCAGACCCTAAGCCAAGGAGCTGAAGCAGGACCGAAACTGTGTCTTCCAACAAGAGAAAACCTAAAGCATTCAAGCGTATCTACCAAAAATGTCAGAGAAGAAAGAAGATTTGTGTTTTGGATTGGCCAAGTCAAAGTTCTGACCTTAATCCAATTGCTGCGGTGGAATGCTGTGGCAGGACCTGAAGCAGGCAGTACAAGTCAGACGCCCCTCAAACCTCAGTCAATTGTCTGTATGGAGGATTGGGCAAAACCCCCTCAAAAAATATGAAACTGACATTTACTCCAAGTTATCACTGCTAATGGAGGTGCCACAAGCTATTGAATGAAGGGGTGCACATATTTCTGCACATATAAAATCAGATTTTTTGTAAAATAAACCACTTTTGTTAAGAACGATGAAAATGTATCATATAATTTTGTTTGTGTCCTTTATTTGGAGTGTCTTTATTACAGCTCAGGGTTTAGATAAGGATTTTATGATTTTGTTTTAATATTTTATAAAAAAGCCCATACCTGTATGGTTCCCAATATACAGGTGCTGGTCATAAAATTAGAATATCATCAAAAAGTTGATTTATTTCAGTAATTCCATTCAAAAAGTGAAACTTGTATATTATATTCATTCATTACACACAAACTGATATATTTCAAATGTTTATTTCTTTTAACTGTGATGATTATAACTGACAACTAATGAAAATCCCAAATTCAGTATCTCAGAAAATTAGAATATTACTTAAGACTAATACTAAAAAAGGATTTTTAGAAATGTTGGCCAACTGAAAAGTATGAACATGAAAAGTATGAGCATGTACAGCACTCAATACTTAGTTGGGGCTCCTTTTGCCTGAATTACTGCAGCAATGCG
>JACXGI010004324.1:0-54630 GCA_016801175.1 Esox masquinongy
ATATATATATATATATATATATATATATATATATATATATATATGCTATATGTTCCTCTTGGATAGAAAACATGTCCTAGTGTTTTGACTAAATGATCAGATATTGAGTTGAGTTTGCCGTGTTTTGATAGAGTTAGTGAATGCAGAGAGTTTTTTTGCATTTTGAAATGTAGAGTTGGTATTTAATTAACAAAATGTGGTTTTGAGCAGAAAATTTACTATTTTTAATTGTGTGATGTAGGTGTGTTGCTGTGTTAAGAGTTTAGAAAAAGCATCCTAAGTATAGATAAACGCTTGTTAGCAATTGTAGAAAACTGTAAATATATATATCTTTCACAGGTGCAAAATATGTTAAGATATTCTGTGGTGGCTCATACTATTATTGTGATTTTAATCATGTCAATTATTTTGATCTGTGCCTCAGTTACCAGACCATTTGGATTTGTGATTCTGTGCTATGTAGGTTTGCGGCCTGGGCTGTTGTTGTTTGTTGTGTGAGATTGTGGTTTGTCTTTGCTGTGTGGTTATGTGTTTTTTTAATGGTTCTGAATATACTTTGGTATTGTGCCTTGAGGTTCTGTTGTGTTTTCTGTTGTATTTGATGCTATCTGTGTGTATGATTATGTTTGGTGATTCCATGCTTGTGTTTTTGTACAATGAGAATCTGAGTTTATAGTTTGAATATGTGGTTGTGTGTGTGTTTGGTTGCCTGTGGTATATGTTTGATGTTCTGTGCCGTTGTTTCTCCTTTAGATACAAAGCTCTATCTTCTCTCATAATCATTAATCATATCAAGACTGTCATTTCCTCTTCACGTTCTGCTTCTGATACAATCTATTTCAGTTCTATAAATGTCCTCCTCCTCCGCTCGAATGCCCATTTTAACTACCTAGTTTCCTCTGCCCTCTGCCACAGATGAAGATTCCTTCCAAAAAGATGGCCCACATCCCAGTCTATACTGTGGGCTTTCACAGCAGCCCAAAGAGCCATGGTCGCAAAAGTGAGGTCTACAAGTGAGTCTTGTTTGTCTGTCTGTACTATTTCATATACCTATCAGTCTATCTGAGTGACAACATGGACACTGAACTGCATCTCTCTTTACGTCTGCAGAGAAAGTCTTTACTCACGCCAGCCAATAGTAACTCGTGCTCAGTCTAATCGCTGTGCCTCCTCTACATCTCTCAGCATTATGTAATGCTTCCGCCAGATTTCTAATCGGCCATTATGTAATAATTACTCATACGACTGCTCCGCAGACCATCTTTAAAGGTCCAGCACTGGTCACATGATCACCAAATTAAAATTGCCAAGCTCCCCCAAAAACACACTGCTCTCAAAAAGTGACCTCATCCGGTCTCAGCCAGATCAACACCAACGCTAATCCCAATCAGCATTTTTAACTGGAAGAAGATTTTGGATGATCATGTGACTGGAGTGGCTTTTTAACCCCCTGCAGACCACTAGAGTAAAAACTCCAGACGCCATGTGACACTTCAGGCCCAGACGGTCCATGGTCATGGTAAGTACTTGGGTGAAACCACTGAGGGGTTATGACAGGTCTCTTCCTCACCTCAGATCCCTGCGTACCCTCTCTCGCCGGTCTGTGGAGGAGGAGTTCCCCCACCTGTACGCCCACGGCTGCAGCCTGCGGGACGTCTGCGCCGACTGCACGAAGTTTGTGGCTGATGTCATCTCGTCGAGCCGCAGGAGCCTGGACATCCTCAACAACACTCCCAAGAGGGAGAGTGGCACGCCCAAGCCCCAACCCCGGCCTCACGCATCACCTCAGCCGCCTACCTTGAAGAGGAAGAACAAGTGACTAGAGTGACTGTTGGTTAATCCCGCCCCCTTTAAAGGGTTGCACCTGTGCTGCACTACTAGCCCACTCAAACACCCCACCCACCCCATGCCCAGCCTGCAAGTAACCCCTCCCCCTGCTCAAGTGCTTGGTAAAAGTTGTTCCTCCTCCTCTGTGGAGAGGTTCATAGGAGGATGTGGCCTAGTGACAACCAATAGTCTGCCTTATAATGGCTTGACTCCCTGAGAGAGAGAGAAAGAGAGAGAGGGAGTAGTCCAGGGAGTAGTGGAGGGAAGCAGACAGGGGAGGTGGAAATGGGTGAGAGAGGAAGAGTTGGGTGAGAGAGGAAGAGGTTGGAAAGAGGAGATACTGTATATCTACTGTAGGAGCCACGTTGAGCATTAGGCTAAACATTTAGCTCCCTAGTTGCCTTCTAGTTATGAATGTAATATACTGTTTTAACACCAAAACAACACCTGTAAACGCTTCTTCCATGACCCACTTCCTCAGAACACTGGAGGGGGAATAATGTTTTTAGTTTTGAATGTGCTTGGATTGTATGTGGTCCAACTTTAGTGCTTTGTGGCACTGGCTGCCTGAATGAAACAGTCTAAGAAGACCAGTAAGGGTCAGTTCTGGGTAAATGGGATTCTGGGAGGGACCTGTCCAATTGGCACCACACTGTGCTATCACTGCTGCTTTTGAATGATATTAAGCCCCCTCTCTTGCCCATGGACCTGTGCGATCTGCTCTAATTTTCTAAACACTCAGTAAACCTCAACTGCAATAAATCTAATGTAAAAATGGAAGTCCTTTGTGTGGATCTGTGTATATGTTCATCTTTACTTCAGAAGGCACAGGAGGCAATCTACTGTTGTATAGAACTGCTGTATTCTTGATGCAATTGAGACAATAAAGCATTGTTAAATAGGTTTTCATGTCCGGCAGAAAACATCTTAACTACTATGTTACATCCTAGGCTAAGTGTTAAATGATATGATCATTCATAAGATACACCTATAGTGTGGAATGTCTTTTACATTGTTTTACACTGCTTCAGACCCCCTATAGTAAGAACGGAGATGCAGTGGGGCGTCAGAAGATGAAGTATATGTCTCTGGGGATTTATTTAAACTCCGCCTATTTTATGAATAAGTCATTTAGGGTGCCATTCATTGGCTGGTTCTGTCATCTGGCTTGGAGTTTTCAATCTACAGACAATCCCTATCAGCGAGCTTGATAATAAGGGAGTCCATCAGTAATTGTTTCCCTTCCACTCTTTTTTTTTTATTTTTTTCATCCCACTTCAGTTTCCCGCAATCTGAGCGTAAGTGGGTGTGTCAAATGTACTCTAGTGCAGGGTAGTACTTGGGTAGGCTACGCACTCTGAAAAGAGGAAAAAGTTCATCATGAGTTTAGTCTGAAACCCGCCCTGGACTACAAGGATGGCTGTCTGGACACGAGCGGACAAAAATGGTCAATTAGACCTTTTGCTCCGGGACCGCTGGATTCGGGTAACGGCCGAATTGACCCGCGAGACTTTAACATTAACGGCTGAAGCTGAGTTAAGCGGGTACGGGAACAACTTGGACTACAACAATTCAGCGGGCCTGCGAAATGGAATGTCGAACGGAAACGACCCGGGGTTAGCGTCTGGAAATTCGAACCGTGGTCAGACGTCGAACTCGGAACAAACTCAGAACCATTGTGCACTGGGACGAAGTGGTAGCCCTGTGCGTGGGGGCATCAACCGGGGTCACTACGACGGTTTTAATAGCCCTGGCAAGTATAATCGTGATAACGGTACGAACTCTGATTTTGGTAGCCCGGGGTCCAGTTGTGGTAGTCCTGGATCCAGCTTTAGTTCCAGGCATGGCGAAACTTCAATCAATGTAGAATCCGGCGCATCGGAAGCTGTGCGTAAAGTTCGAGTTGTAAAACAAGAGTCTGGCGGGTTGGGAATCAGCATCAAAGGTGGTCGAGAAAATCGAATGCCCATCCTCATATCCAAGATATTCCCCGGACTTGCAGCTGATCAGAGTCGGGCTCTTCGGGTGGGTGACGCGATCCTGTCAGTCAATGGAAATGACCTCAGGGAGGCTACGCATGATCTGGCGGTGCAAGCTCTTAAAAAGGCCGGGAAAGAGGTTACGCTTGAGGGTAAGTTTCGAAACGCAATAGCGGGGATTTGAGAAGGCCAGTCAGTCTGACAGCATCTTCCAGTAGTAGCCTAAACAATGTTCGCTTCAAAGCCAAATATGTGTACAGAAGTTGCAGGCCTATATAATACAGATGTGGGCCAAATATCGCTATCCATTTCACTATCAGAAAATAGACACAGATTTAAAAGAAAATCACGAGCAATCAGTTAAAATATAAAGATCAATCTTGTAGGAATTACTGATGCCCTAGCTACTTTTTTCTCTTGTCTTTTTATGTATCAACGTAACAAGACTCCAGGCCATTGTTTCAGGGTACAACGATGTTTAATTTATATCTCGTTGACCGACTAGAACACATCTATCAGCTACAAAGAAATGTCATCAGTTTACATAGCACAACTGTTGATTAGAAGGGGCTGGTGCCAACTAACTCAAAAGTATCATTAGGCTTACTGTAAACAGGAAAGCACAGTGGTTACACAATTAGCCACGTTGTATTTGTGGCGATGGAGTCTTTCAGATAAGATTGCATTGTAGGCTAAAACAGTCATAATATTTTCAAGCTGTTATATTGATTTTTGGAGCACTTTGGTGTGAAGCCCCAGCGTTTGGAAACAACTGGTCAGTAGATGATGCACTCCGTGGTGGTTAATGATTTAGAAAGTAACCGTGCATGAATACTGAATAAGGTTGAATTTCGAGTTTGTGTGATGTAGTTTGTCTTACTTTAGAAGTCAAAGCGAGGTTTCACTATAACCCCCAAATAAAAGTTGTCTCGATCCTTTTTGCTTCATAAATAGACTCTTTTCTGCTTATCATTTTAAATAGGCCTAATAGTCCAAATTATGCTTAAAATTTGTGTAATCTCTGCCGCTTCATTAAGGAAAACCAGGAATTTTGTTTAAGGAATGTGTCAGTGACCTGTCACTGTTTGTTAGACTGACATAGTGAATTGTGGTGTTTGTTAATGAACCCCCATTCCAGTGTGCCTGCATTCTCCTCCTGATCCTCAGAAGACTCCACTAGGCCTCAACACATAGAGATGTAAGGAGTCCAGACCACTGTGTAATGTATACAATACATACACCCTCGACATTAGGCCAATTATTGACTTAACAGTTATAACCCCGGCTGCCTCCAGGACCTGCTCAAAAGGCAGGGATGTGGTATTTCTATGTAATAGTACATGCTTTAGCTGTTCATAATAAATATGAAGTAACAAGAAAGGAAATTTAATAACTGAATGGGACTAGTCAATTGGTTCATAGCTTTCTTGTTTAGTTGGTATGCCTGTTTTTGGATGAAAGAGGAGACTACTGTCTGTTTAAAGGGAACAATAAAAACAGTACAAAGAGACAAAGACTATTCATGAAATGGGGACAGGCCCGATTAGATAGTTTTATTTTTTTTTCTCATTTGTTCGCAAGCCAAAACTTGCTGACCAATGAGGTGTCTAAGAAACATAGAAAAGCCAGCTCCATGTTAAGGTTGAATCATGGCTAATGTGGCATATCACTACATTGAGTAACACCATCGTTAGTAACATATCATTAGATCAAGCACACCTGCGCTTCTCTCTCTTGCTCTCGCTCGCTCTCTCTCTCTCTCTCTCTCTCTCTCGCTCGCTCTCATCATTCTTTCAAGTTGTCTGTGTCGAACAGCGATGGACATCCATGAAAATATCAGTAGACCTTAAGTCTAGTTAGAGTAACTAAGACGTTTTGTTTAAAACACAGTTAACCCACATACTGGATCTTAAGTGTTTTCTCTTAGTGCCATGCCCTGCTTTTGTGATCCAGTTCAGAGTGGACGGAGGTGAGAAAGGGGGTCAGGTGTGTGTTTGAAGGGGAGCAGCAGAGGAGGCCTTTTTGAGTGGGGGGCAGGTGTGTGTGTTTGAAGGGAGCAGAGGGAGCCTCTCCGCAGGCCTCTACAAACCCCCTGCCCCCTCCCCATCTGGGGGATTCTGACATACTGTTCTCATTAGGCCTGGCAGCACACAGTCTGGGGTGGGTGGGGGGGGGGTGGTTAGAGTAGGGAAAACAGGACAAGAAGAGAGCTGGAAACACTACAGGGGGATTTTGGTCAGAAAAACAGAGGTGTTGTGTGGTGTGTGGATAACCGAGCGGGGGGGGGGGCAGTGCACAGGTTTGAACTCTTTTTAGCCAGTTATGAGCTAGAGTCAGATTCCTCTGGCTCTGCCCTTCCTTTCAGTATCAATGCTCTGCATTGCTGTGGGCGTAGAGTTATGGAGGGAGGGGGACAAGCTAGCTCTGGCTATAGGCTACGTAAGATGGCACCGCTAGGGACCACATCTCTCTCGCTTACACGCACGCGCGCTGTCCTCTGTGTACTGACCTAATTAGAAGCAGAACAGGAGCTGAGTGACAATGCTGACGGTTCTAATGAGATCTTTAAACGGCACCGAGAAGGGACAATGAGAGCTGCTTTCGGAACCAACCGTCTGACTGAAAATTGTAACTCGCTCTTTCAGCTTGTTCCGTTCCCCAGAGAACATTGCCATAAAACACGAATAGTCCAAACATCCCGGTCATTCCGCTGTAGCCTGCTCTCGCTCAAGTGGAAAGTTTTGGCAAGTGGAAATATTGTGGTAAACCTCCGAGCATCCAACGTGTATCTTTTCCTGTGAATGCATGCCGGTGTCATAACATCTTTGTCACCTATAGCTCAACCTGTCGTGGCTAGAGCATGTCAGTACTGATACCAGGGCCCAGTACAGTGGGGATGCAGGAATGCAACGGAGACAGAGCCTGTACTTAAACATACCAGGACATTTATAACCACACTGGAACTCTGCACTGATGTTGTGGCTGGAAAAAGTCTTGACTGAGCATCTTTACAGTTAATTTAATGATTAGGTTAAAAGTAGAGTTGTCATTCACTACTCCTCACATTTCTACACTACATCTGGTGGCTGTGTATATTGGAAATAGGACACTATGGCAGGGAGGGTAACATATAATTTGGCCCATCAGGAGGGGCTGAATGACTGAAGGAGACTGTGTCCATCTTCATCTGTTCAGGGTTTGGTGGATTCGGGCCAGACGCTTCCATGGACCGACACACACACACACACACTGACTGTCTCTAAAAGATTGCAACATTCACTGACACTGTAGGAGCAGTGTGGTTTGCAGGGTCTCTTGAAAATAGGTTCAAATCCTTGGCCCAGTGCCTTGGAACTACCTCTGCCACGAGTCCCCTTTATTTCATCCTCACACACCCCACCACACACACACATCTACTTATACAAGCAGATGTTTGGGCCAATTACCTTCACAACCCTAATCCTCTCCTACATCCAGCAATGAGCTCATCTCTTCAGCACCCCATATCGAGTTTCTAAGTCAGACCAGAGTGACCCAGAGGACTAACATACAGCGGCAGTATGAGTGAGAGGGTGACCGTGCGAGGGTGAGGGAGCGAGAGGGTAATGGACAATGGATATAAGATGGAACGGACCACAGGACCAAATTTGGAAACTGAATCCATGATTCCAGTCAACGCCATTCTTCACCAAGCAGCCAACCTGCCAAACGCACAGCTGCACTGCCAACTCTTCTACTCCACAAGATCAATCCTTATAAGACATGTATTTGTCTTTAATTGAGCGTGACAACTTTGAACTTCACCAACTGGCGGTCGTAATTAATGAACAATGTGGCTATTTTTGTGTCTTTCTGCGTTTCTGCAGTGAAATATATCAGAGAGGTTTCCCCACTGTTTAAGAAGCCCTCCTTGGTGGCAGATCTGCCGTGGGATGGGGTGCGCCCTCAGTCCCCCAACTTCAGTGGTAGTGAGGACTCGGGGTCCCCCAAACACAGCGGAGCTAAGGACAGGAAGGTGATCCCCCTAAAAATGTGCTTCATCAGCAGGAACCTAACCATGCCTGACATGGAAAATAGGTAAGGTGTGTGTGTGTGTCTGTGTGTGTGTGCGCGTGTGTGTGCGTGTGAAAATTGGAAAGCTACCTTGCCCCAAACAATTGGTGGAAACGGAGCACCACTTCCCAATCATGAGACACATTTCCCACAGATCATACAGACACCCCCCCCTCCAAAAAAAAGTTTGAAAGAAACTCTAACATTGATAAACTTCCATATATGTGAAAGAGATTGTGAAATCATAGAAATACTGCAATGTGAAACCACAGTAGAAAGATCTGTGAACTGTTGCCTTGAAAAAAAGGCACAAACAACAGTGAAGCACAAACAACATTGTAAACAAAACCAATATTTATCTCTTTATTTCTGTTTCACTGCTGTTCATACTTAAACTATTTGCATATTATTAAAACACTCATCGGGTACTTACATGACATATGAAATGTTTCAACTTTTGAAAGGTTTGTTTGTGTCATGTTTACTTTTACTTTTCCACTTTTTATTACGCATATTATTTTCTACTTGCTTGACAATGTATACCCAATGAATCCTTTTGAATTGTGAGAGGAATGTATGAGGAAAAACACAAAATATAATGAGAGAGATGGTTTGGAATGTTTAGGAAGATGAAGTTGAGTTCTGCTGACTCCTACAGGCTTCTGGAGCTTCACTCTCCTGATGGCCAGCACACGGTGATTCTGCGTTGTAAGGATGGCCCAAGTGCTCACTCCTGGTTCACAGCCATCCACACCAACATTGCTGCCCTGCTGCCTCAGACCCTAGCCCAGATCAACTCCTACTTGGCCTCAAGCACAACCGGGTCACACCCCCAACTGAAACACATCAGCTGGCTGGCAGAACAGGTATTAAACTCATAGAGGCCTTCAGAATAAATGACACAAACACTCTAAAGCAAGGTTGCCCAACCCTGTATCCTGAAGAGCTGCCGTGCTGTAGGTTTTCTGTCCAACCCCAGTTGTAATTATCCTGCTAATTATTCGAATCAGGCGTGCTAGATTAAGTTTTGTGAGAACCTACAAGATGGCAGCCTTTCAGGAACAGGTTTGGGAAGCTTTGCACTAAATAGTGTGCAAAGTAAATGAATTGAAGTATTGTTTTATTTTGTGAAATACAGTTATGGACCAAGACGTACATGGTATTGTTGTCTTGCTTTGTCAATATTAAATGTATATGGTAAAAAAGGAGTTCCCATATCTTTCTTTGTGGACACCAACTCCTTGTATTTGATGTAGTCCTGAGATAGCACACCTGATTGACCACAGAAAGATTTGACGTTGTATAAATGGGACACTGAATGTAGTTTGTTCTAACTTAAGTCATAATATTCTGTAGTTATGTAAATGTGTTTTGCTAACAGAATCAAGGAAGAATTTACAGTCATGAAAAAGGAAGTACACCCCCTGGAAAAACTGAACGTTTTTCAGACCATTGGCAATGTACATACAACAGGTTGTCCCACCAAATTCATCCGAATAGCTGACTGAAAGATGCTCATAAAAGTCTCTATGAACCCCAGGGTAACATGACAGGATCTACAGGCCTGTCTTGACAGAAGCAATGTTCAAGTGCATGAGTCAACTGTCAGAAAGAGGTCAGGAAGGAAGAAGCATCTGCTCTCAAAAAAGAATATTAAGACACGACTGATGCCAGACCAAAACTACTGGAACAATGTGTTCTGAACAGATGAGTCAAAGGTGGAGTTATTTGGCTGCAATTTCAGACACAATGTTTGAACAAAACGAAACACTGCAGAAGAACCTCATACCAACTGTAAAGCATGGAGGCAGTGGCATTTTGGTTTGGGGCTGCTTCCTGCCTCAGGGCTTAGACAACTTGCCATCATTTAGTCAACCAGGAATTCCATATTTTACCAGAAAAGTCTTAAGGAGAATGTGAGGCCACCTGTCAAAAAGCTGAAGCTGAACCGAACATGGATCATGCAACAGTTCAATGATCCTAAACATGAAAGCAATGTTTCAATAGAAATGCCTCAAATAGACCAACCCTCAATAATGGAGGTTTATTGAGTGGCCAATTCAAAGCCTAGATCCTAATCCTATTGAAATACAGTGGAGGAACGTTAAATGAGCTGTCGATGCATGAAAGCCCTCGGACATGACACAGTTGAAGCTGTACTGTAAAAAAGAAAAAAAAAAGACAACTTCCCAGGGGGTGTACTTACTTTTTCAAGTGACTGTATTTTGGTATTTTGGTCAGCAGTCACAGCAAACCTTATAAGAAACAAGTGGAAAAGGGATAAACAAACGAAAAGATCAAAATCAAGTACTACACAGCATGGCATCATGGGACCTATAGGCCTCAAAGCAGGTGTCGGTGTAGTGAACCCATTTTAAATGAATGGATATTGTCTGTGCAAAGTGGTGGTTAGTTGTCATGGTTGGGGGTTGACAGGAAACACTTTGAGACAGAAAACCACAGGAAGCCTGCTGTAGCTACAAAAATATTTCCACCGTGCCCACCTACAGTAGCATGATGCACAAACACACACACAAACACTGGAATGTGGAAAATCTCATCAGCAATCACATCACCCGCTTTGACACTCCCTTCTGTCGTTCTGTTTCGTTATGGTGTAGGTCCAGTTGGAGGGTGGGCGGCACCAGTTTCGACCAGTCGTCATGGCACTGACAGAGAAAGATATCCTGCTGTTTGAATCAGTTCCATGGAGCCTTGAGGCCTGGTCCACACCCCTGCTCACACACCCCTTACTGGCCACCAGGTACTGTCAGCGGGTCTGCAATGGATCTCTGTCCCCCTGCCTTTTCCCTCTCTGCGCCGTATTGCAGTGTGGTTATTAGAACTTATGAGTCGCTGTCGGCTGTGTGAAGATCACTTATGGGTGGAGCAAACAGTGAGTTGACCTTTTCTGGTTCATGCCCATTTGTCTGTAGACTGGTGCACTCTGGCAGTGCCCGCAGTTCCCAGGCGCAGGGGGCGGACCTGGTGTTTGGCACCCGAACGGGCACTGGACGGGGCATCGAGTCACATGTGTTCAGGGTGGAGACGCACTGGGACCTGTCTTCTTGGACCCGGGCTCTGGTGCAGGGAGGGCATTCTGCCGCAGAACTCATTAAGGAGGTCTCTATCGGTGAGTGAATGTGTTTGTTTGTCAGTCAGTAACTTTGGTTTAGACAGGACAGAATCTGTGTGTTTTACTGACTAAGGATTTGGAATCACGAGTCAATGAAATACAGGAAGTGCTGAAAGAAAAAAACTAGAAGGAAATGTTGAAAATGACGCAGCAAAGTCAGTCAGGGGACTGTTTCCACTCAGCAGAGAACAATAGTGGCTTCTAGTATGAGCTGGAAACGTTCAGTATTTTCCTTTCCTATTCCACTGCAGCACAAACACATATTCATAACCTTTTATCAGACAAATACTCTCACACACACACACTCCCTCACTTCTCACTCACCCTCCCCTCTTTCCATAAGGTTGTATGCTGAACAGGCAGGACGTTCGCCTCACACTCCATTATGAGAAGGGCTTCACCGTGACCCGGGAGCCAGGCGAGCCCGCAGGTGGTGCTGTGCTCTTCAGATACCCCTTCGAGAAGCTCAAGATGTCCGCAGATGACGGAATTCGCAACCTCTACCTGGACTTTGGAGGTCCAGAGGGTGAAATGGTACTGGGCCGTTGTACACAAGTGCCGTGTAATACAACCCTGTTTCCAAAAAGGCTGGGACGCTGCGTAAAATGTAAAAAACAAAATGCAAATCATTTAAACCCTATGTTCAATGGAAAATAGTTCAAAGACAACATATCAAATGTTGAAACTGAGACATTTTATTGTTTCTTGAAAAGTATATGCCCACTTTGAATTTGATGCCAGCAACATGTTTCAAAAAAGTTGGGACAGAGGCAATAAAAGACTGGAAAAGTTGTGCAATGCTAAAAAAACAAAACCTGGTGGAATATCACACAACTAATTAGGTCAGTTGGCAACAGGTCAGTAACATGATTGGTTATTAAAAGATCATTCCAGAGAGGATGGGTCTGTCAGAAGTGAGGATGGGGAGGGGTTTACCACTCTGTGAAAGACTGCGGTCAAATAGTGCAACAATTAAAGAATAATGTTTCTCAATGTAAAATTGCAAAGAGTTTGGGGATCTCATCACTGCATTAAAAACAGACACGATTCAGTAGTGGACATCACTGCATGGGCTCAGGAACATTTCTGAAAACCATTGTCTGTGAACACAGTACATCGCTGCATCCACAAATGCAAGTTAAAACTCTACCATACAAAGAAGTAACCATATATAAACAAGAACCGGCTCCACCTTCTCTGGGCCTGAGCTCATTTAAGATGAAGCGAAGTGCAAAACTGTCCTGTGGTCTGACGAATCACAATTTGAAATTATTTTTGGGAATCATGGATGCTGCGTTCTCTGGACTAAAGAGGAGAGGGACCATCTTGCTTCTTATCAGCACACAGGTCAAAAGCCAGCAAGATGATGTCAAACCACATTCTGTACGTATTATATCAGCATGGCTCTGTAGCAAAAGAGTCTGGGTGCTAAACTGGCCTGCCTGCAGTCCAGACCTGTCACCCATTGAATACATTTGGCACATTATGAAACAAAAACTATGACAAAGGAGACCCCGAACTGTTGAGCAGCTGAAATCCTATATCAAGCAAGAATGGGAATACATTTCACTTTCAAACCTACAGCAGTTGGTCTCTGGGGTTCACAAACGCTTACGGAGTATTGTTCAAAAAAAGAGGTAATGCCACACAGTGGTAAACATGCCTCTGTCCAAACTTTTTTGAAACGTGTTGCTGGCATCAAATTCAAAATGGACATAGATGTTTCCAAAAACAATAACATTTCTCAGTTTCAACATTTGATATGTTGCCTTTGTACTATTTTTAATTAAATATAGGAATAAATAATTTGCACAACATTGCATTCTGTTTTTATTTGCATTTTACACAACGTCTGAACTTAATTTGGAGACAGGGTTGTAGTCACATTAATGGTGCTATAATGTCCATCAGAGCCAGGAGAAGTGAAGGGTCTGAAGGGTATTCCATGGCTCACCAAGCAGAATTGAAAATGTTTCAGAGGATGGATTTGCCAATCTTCATTTTCCTGGGCCAGCTAGTTGCTGCACTGAAAATCAGTTGTAACTACGCAATTGGATACCATCTCAAAAATATGCATATTTTTAAAGGAATGCCAAAATAATGCCTTTATTTCCCAGTGTAAGGGAGTAATAGTCCATTAAATGCTTTGATTGATCTACTGTTGGTTGTTTTACATTATGTCTCTATCTTTCAGGTGTTTGACCTGCACTCTGGCCCCAAGCCTGTGGTATTTGTTCTTCATTCCTTCCTGTCAGCCAAACTGACTCGTCTGGGCCTGCTGACGTGAAGAAGGAAGAGGCTAGGGCCAGAAACATATCCATTAATATTTCTCTTTTTTTCTATGTATCATTCACCACAAGCCTTCTATATGTCTGTGCTTTTTTATGTACCGTGCTTTCATGTGGATATATGTTTTTTTTAAGAGCAGTGTATGTGTATGGTCATGTCTGTGTAAATGCAATTGGTTTGTTGACTTGTTGACTGAGTATTAGTGACCAAGAGCATTACTGTGAGTGTGAATGGGTTCATATGGTTGTATTTGTTTTGAGTTTATAGAATGCATGTCACCCAAACACTGATTATCTACCACATTATCCAAAATGATAGTTATAATCAGGATTACCAACTGTGCCTTGTTAAATGTAGTCATAAATGCGATTTCTATTGCGTGTAAAAGTTTTTTGTCAAAATCTATTAAGGTTTTAAAGCAAAGTAAGCTTTGAACAACGTGCACATGAATAGTATTATTCTTATATTGCAAACATTATTTCTGTACTGTTTTTGAGGTTGTTATTATTTGTATGTATATCCTGTGTTTAGCATGACTTGAATATGTGATTTTTCCACAAAATCACAGCGTAACTAACACCAGTGACCGACGTTACCTGCCAAAGTCACCCTGCCCTCCAGTAGGCTAGCCACACTGCCAGACAATTGCCCCATGCTGCCTGAGAACACCACTTCCCTTTACAAATAAGTTCTAAGCTAATGCTTTTTATCAGTGCTCGTGAGGTCACTAACTAAGCTAATCTGCCATTTTCTGCACTATTCCATTTCGCTGTTTCTTTTGGAAGTTCCAGATGGATGCCATGAAGACATGAGATATACCGTCAATAAGCATCCCCACTAAAGTCCCTGACTCACTAGCTTTCACCTAAGGGGTCTGGGGCAGGGTTGTGCTCCTTTAATGCGTAATGGTCATATTACACCGTTTAAACACCATGTCAGCTGCAGTATGGTACTTTTTCCCCCAAGCTTTCTCTCTCAATCTTGGAAAGAGCCTTCATATACAATTAGTGAAAGGAAGCTTTGGATGCATTTACTAGCACAAATCAATGATTTTATTTTCATGTTTTATCTATAAGCTTATCATCTTACTATATGTGCCCTCTGGACCATTGCCAGGGGTTGACCATGTGATCGCCTGAACAGCTTGTCTCAGTATGTAAGGAGATATTGTAAGTGGGGCCTATTGGATGCTGCCAATGGTATGTTTGAACTCTATCCCAATTCAGTCTCTACATCTAATAATGGACATTTCTTGGTATCATTACAAATCTGAACTGTTTCATTTTTAGCTTGATAGTCACCTCAGTTTACCCATGAATGTATTTCACACAATTTGACAGGAAAATGTTTTAACTCTTAGCCATTGTTGTCTTCCTTTTGGTTCTGGGTTTTGAGCTATATACTGTTGTTGCAAAGCCAAGCTTTTTTCTCTCCATTTAAGGGTTTTTAAAACCAAAGTTAGCTGTGGAAGCTTGCGTTTGACACAATCACATAGCAAAAAATGCATAAGAGAAAAATTGCTGCTGCAAACCTGTTGTATGCAAAGTATTTTAGACTGCACTCTAAGATATATGCAATGTATGATAATAATGTAATCTAAAATGTAAATAACTATAAGAATAAAACATGTCCAACTGTAACTCATGGTTCTGTTGTCTGTAATTATGTTGGAAATATATGGAAGTTTGCAGTTGCATCTGCTTTTACTAAATGGGTATGCATTTTTGGTGACAAAACACAAATTCAAATTAATATCATGAAAAGTTAATGCAATATATTGATTTGAATGTGAGTTTTGTCACCAAGGTCTATTTGTATTTTCAACTGAGTTTTGTCAGTCAGACTTCCATAGAAAGAATGCTGGTTCAGAAAAGCCCCACTCCACTCATACACAAAAAAATCTTCATCTTGTCTGCTAGGTGGCAGCCTACTGTTTTTCTTCTCTTACAAGACGGGAAGATTTAAATCACATACTCTTTGAATCCTCTCCCCTTCTCTCCATCTCAAGAGGTCCCTCCATTCTGACCTCCATTGGGTTAAAACGGAGATAAGAAGAGATTATAAGAATGTAATGAACATCTTCCAAGGTTTCCACAACGACAGAGTTCTAAAACTGCCCTGGGCATACCTCAGCTAAAGCGGATCAGCAATGACTTCCCAGCGGTTTAAGCTCAATGTCCAGCTTTCAGAAGTCGGCTGACAATGCTGCAAGTTTCGTCTTGCAAAGCTGAAGGCCTTGAGAAAACTAACTATCTTGGCTATTGGCAAACTCTACGCCACACTCACAGATGTTAGTCTCTTCTCCAAAAGGGATCCAGACCTGAATACATCCCAGATGATTTATAGGTCACAAAAACGATCAAACCATTCTGATTGGTTCCAGTAACCGATGGGTTTAGCTAGAACAAGTGGAAAAAGCAACATTTGTACATTCTCAGACTCATTAGCTTTGATATGCTAATTGGAAATGCTAATAAAATAACAAATAACTTTTTACATTTTCACCCCTGATTTTGACCTCACGTTAACCAGTATTACCTAATGTTTTATAATCCCTGAAGTGTCTGGCCTACCCATTGAGTCCTAGTTAAGAAGAATCATTAGACCAGAGGAGGGCAAAGTTTTTGCCTCGGGGGCCACATCAGGATTTTGAAATTAAATGGAGGGCCACATTTATTTTATCATTTGTTAACCATATATGATTAGCAGACCAGAAAGAGGCAATAACTAAAACATTTACAGTAGGTCCAATAAAATGTCTAAATAATTTAAATTCAGATTCACCACATATAAGAATGGACTGGTGAGTAATGTTTTACTTCCCCTCAAAACAATTTTATTAGCCTGCCTACCGCGGGCGGGATGGAATTGCTTCGCGGGCTGAAACAGGGCTTTAGTTTGCCCACCCCTGTATTAGACCATTGGCTCACTGGTCAAATACATACGACGGGTACTCAGCTCAGGCAGTTTTCCGAAACAATTGTTTTCCCCAGCATAATCCCCTTTTGCGCTTCCCAGCTGAATGGCCATTAGACTGAAGTATGAAATACTCACTTGAAGTCGAAGGCAAGACAACAGACCAGACTTGTGGCTTGTGGGGGAAGAATAAAGTGCCGTTAGGCAACTACAACGTGGTGAAGATGACAAACTGAAACGATTTAATTTTCGTCAAAAACAACTTTATGTCAGCGTTTTGCACATGCGCAGTTCTCAATATATATTTGATGTTGCTGGGCCGTGGCTGTCAGAGGCTAGCGTAGCCACCTTTGTCATGCAGCAACAACCCTTCTGAAATTATAGCAAACGTATTTTAAAAGATACTTCAGATTAGCATCAAAGACAGGTATTTGGGTGAAGAGCAGAAGAGTGAGATGAAATGACAACGTCAACATTACAGGTAAGTTAGTTAACGTTGTATTGCTAAGTAGCTAAAGATGCTAACTTGCTAACGTTAGAAACTAACCAACAACACAGCTAATCTATCACCATGCGTTGTTGTGTGTAACTCGATAGCTAGTTATATAAATTACAAATGAAAATAATAGAAAGTTATATAAACTAGAAACACTTGAATGTTGGTGTTTAACTGTACGTTATTAGCTAGTTACTACAGCAACCTAGTCTCAGGGGAATACGTAACTTATACGTACATCTGTGACAGCCAAATTCGTGATATGTTATCTAGTAATGTGATACTAAAACGGATCATCTTATGAATTTGCAAAAATGCAGAACATGTTATGAATTATATTTAACAAATGATATGTTACACATTACTTTGAACAACTGATCTATTACGAATTACATTTAAGGTTAGGGATAAGGTTGGGTATCACAATACTGGTGTTAAGGATAGGCATCACAGTACTGGTGTTAAGGTTAAGCATCACAGTACTGGGATTAAGGTAACAAAACAACTAGAAAAAAAAATAGCCACTCCTTGGATTCAAACTTGCAACCAAAGGAGTGAAGCTCAAGGATGTTTATGCCCACCATCCCTGGTCAAAATGTTCTTTCAAACAGCCACTCTATTTAATTCTAAATGCACTCACCACTGGCCCTAGTGGCCGGTTTGTACTTTAACATAACATATCTTACGAATTTGTTCGGCCATCAAAGATTTAGGTAAACTATCTTGTGTGTTCTCTGAAGATGTGTTCGCCAAATGTCTGTAACCATATGCCATTTAATATGGGAATTGGCAGTTAAAACAATAACAAATCAAACATCACTGCCCATTTCCATAAAAAGCTTGGGGATGGGGCTGGAGAAATGTAACCACTGGAAATAATAGACATGCAAGGACTGACCATTCATGATATTTTTTTGAACCAGGTTTTGAGGCTATAGACTTTTAAACATTACAGTGAAACACACAGATATTTTAAGTTTTACTTGGGTACAACAGATAAACTTAGCTCATTCTTTATGTATCCATGGATAAATATAATTAATTTATAGGTCTAAACACATAGGAACTTAAATTGCCCCTGTAAGCTAACTGCTGTTACATTATTACAGTAGGTACTATTTGATTGGTACTTAGGTAGATAATTGCCTTAATGTCAGCTTTCTCCCATGTTATTACAACCGTTTTGCCCTCATTTCTCTCACACAGAAAGCAATTGATCTTGTTACCAAAGCCACAGAGGAGGACAAGAACAAGAACTATGAGGAGGCCTTGCGCCTTTATCAGCATGCAGTGGAGTACTTCCTGCATGCTATTAAGTGTGAGTGGGAAATGTAGTCTTCTCCTGGCCGCAGTAAAATAAAACCATTTTGGGAGGCAAACATTTATTAGGGAAACACTGCATGGATAGGAGCCAGAAGACATTAACATTTTTTTCCCCTCTTTTATCAAGATGAAGCGCACAGTGACAAAGCAAAGGAGAGCATACGTGGTAAATGTATGCAGTACTTAGATCGGGCAGAGAAACTCAAAGATTACCTGAAGAACAAAGACAAAGCAGGGAAGAAGCCTGTCAAGGAAGCACAGAGTAATGATAAGTAAGTTGTCATCACACATTTGCTCATGCTGACCCTGTTCCGCATTAGCACATGCACACGCAGGAAATACCACTGATGAACAGATAACCCTGTTCAAGCGTGCATTGCAGACTATAAACAGGACCACATAGTCACCAGCAGCAACTAATTTGATTTGACATTTACGTGTGTATGTTTCTTCTGTCAAGAAGTGACAGTGACAGTGAGGGTGAAAATCCAGAGAGAAAGAAATTGCAGGAGCAGCTAATGGGTGCGTTGGTCTCTTCTTTAACTAGTCCATAGCCAAGATTGTGTGTCATCTAAATGAAGACGATAAATGTGCATACAGCACTTAACTGTTTCTGGTCCTGGTAAAGGTGCCATTGTAATGGAAAAGCCCAATGTCCGATGGAACGATGTGGCTGGACTGGAGGGAGCTAAGGAGGCCCTGAAGGAAGCTGTAATACTGCCCATTAAATTCCCTCACCTCTTTACAGGTTAGACTGCTTTTATTCCTCATATACAGTGGCTTCCAATAGTATTGTGACCCCTTCACTTTCTCCACATTTTGTTGTTATAGGCCTGTCACTCCCGATTGAGCTCAGATGTGTCGTTTGACCGTCTGTTATGTCTGTAGAACTTAACTGGAGTCCACCTGTGGCAAATTCAATTAATTGGATAGGGCTGCAACTAACAACTATCTGGATAATCAATTAATCTGTTGATTATTATTGCCATTAATTGATTAATCAGATAAAATAATATGGTATTGAGATGGAGAATGGGAGAAACTGCCCAAATCCAGATGTCTATAACTGGTAGAGGCATATCCAAGAAGACCAAAATCTGTGATGCTGCCAAAGGCCCTTTTTCAAAGTACTAAACACTTATGTGCATTAATTTTTTTATTTTCAATAAATTGACACAACGTTTGAAAATACGTTTTTGCTTGTCAGTGTAAGGTAGTATATAGATTGATGGCACACTTTTTGGGGGAGTGGAGGGGGTCCATTATAAAATCATTCTATAACACAGCGAAATGTGGGCTTGTCAGCCTAACTATTGAATTCTGGATGTGTAGCCTCTGTTCATTATGCTTGAATTTGGTTGCAGGCAAACGCACCCCATGGAGAGGGATTCTGCTGTTTGGACCCCCAGGGACAGGAAAGTCTTACCTGGCCAAAGCAGTAGCCACAGAAGCCAACAACTCCACCTTCTTTTCCGTGTCCTCATCAGACCTCATGTCCAAGTGGCTTGGAGAGAGTGAGAAGTGAGGCAGTTGTTTATTTGTAATTGTGTAAATTGCGATTGTGTATCCACACCTGATTGGACTCATTTTTCGGACTAATACTCTTGTGTCCTGTTTAATGTCTATACCTCTTTCTCATCGTTTAGACTGGTGAAAAACCTATTTGATCTTGCCCGCCAGCACAAGCCCTCCATCATCTTTATTGATGAGGTTGACTCGCTCTGTGGCTCAAGGAATGAGAATGAGAGTGAGGCGGCCCGGCGGATCAAGACAGAGTTCTTGGTACAGATGCAGGGTGAGAGATGAGTAACTCCACCCGGTCCACACCTTTTGCCCAGAAAGCATTTGCCCCTAAGACCAAACAAACAGCCCACTTGACCTTTCTGATTTAATGTGTAAAATGCAGTAAAGGAGCAACAGGTTCAAACAGTTTTCCTTCCTGTTTTCTGATTGACAGGTGTCGGCAACAACAACGATGGAATTCTCACCCTAGGTGCCACTAACATTCCCTGGGTTCTAGATGCTGCCATCCGCAGAAGGTCAGTGGTCAAAACAAGACGACAGGGATTGGACGTATGTTTGTTGTAGACCAACAGATTTACATAATATTTGTATTCAAATGTACAGATCTATGTAGTTTCCATTGAGTGGAAGACCAACGCTGTAATTTGTTTGTTTGTAGAGAAGTAAATTGGGGAAAGTTTTGGGTAGAATTGTTCAAGCAAAAATGGTGGTATGTAATTAAGTAATGATCGAGCCTTCTCACCCACGCGCGTAATGTCACCATCAGGTTTGAGAAGCGCATCTACATCCCTCTTCCAGAGGAACCTGCTAGGTCCCAGATGTTCCGGCTGCACCTGGGCAACACGCCCCACAGCCTGAGTGATGCAGACATTCGTCAGCTCGCCAAAAAGACGGAGGGCTATTCTGGGGCTGACATCAGCATCATCGTACGGGATGCCCTCATGCAGCCTGTCAGGAAAGTGCAGTCAGCCACGCACTTCAAGAAGGTAATTTCTTCACAGGATATGCTGTAGTAACAGGATGTATTATATTAACAAGATATGCTATAGAGACATGATATACTGTAGTAACAGTAACTGCATGTAACAGTAGTATGAAGTACTGTTGTAACAGGATGTATTGTAGTAAATCAGTTGCAGTGGACTTTGACATTTGAGTTTGCTGTTTATGTTAGGTGCGAGGGCCTTCCCGTGCCAACAGTCAGTTGATGGTGGATGACCTTCTGACACCTTGCTCGCCTGGGGACCCAGGTGCTATAGAGATGACCTGGATGGATGTGCCAAGCGAAAAGCTGCTGGAGCCAATCGTCTGCATGGTGACAAACACACATCCACAACCGACATGTCTTTTTCAACACATCCCTTTGTCAAAGTGCTGAACAATGCTAATGTTTTCTCCTCTGCCCTCCAGTCTGACATGCTGCGGTCCCTGTCCACCACGCGTCCTACAGTCAACACAGAGGACTTGTTCAAGGTCAGAAAGTTCACGGAGGACTTTGGACAGGAGGGCTGAGAGGCCCTGGTCAAGCTGACCTTCACTACTCTACCCTTCTTCTCCTGTCAAATGCCATCCATCTTCCCATCAAATAGTAGCTACAGTATTACCACACTACAAACTTGGACTTGTTTGACTAATCTGCACTGGCAAGAATGATGGAGCGTTTTAACTTCATGCATATTCTTTCCCTATGGTCATACTATTGGACAAAGTCCCGAAGACTGAAATACTTTATTTATTTTCCATTCTGCACTTTTGGAAGTTGTTTAATTATCATTATGACGTAGAGTATTGTTGAAGAGCTTTTAAACAATTCTAGGTTTCCGGTCTTATATTTCATGTTCAAGTCTTAATGTCTTATGTGTGTGATTGCTCCGTTTATGTTGCTTTTGAAGGATTCGAGCATTGACTGACCATGGCTGCTCCCCGGTGTTAGTATAGATAGTGTTGCTTACACTGTTTATTTAATGTAATCTAGACGTTTTGTGTGATATGACTGACTGAGGATGGGGGGGCAGACTGTTCCACTGTTGGAGCATTCAAAATAAATGGTTCCATGGCTAAAACTCAGAACACTCATTGTCTAATACTGTTGTCACTGGAGTCAGAAAAATATCCAAAAAGCCCTGGTTTTCCAAAAGACTCTACTAACTTTCCCTAAGCTTTTGCACATGTATGGATCATGCTCGTGAGTGGGTGTTGTCTACATGGTGGCTGCTTCCTGGAATTGAGGATTAGGCAGGAAGTTCAAAGTCCTCCAAACTGGATTTTGGGCTTGTTGCCAGGGTCATGTTAAGTTGCAAAACTCTGAAATGTTGCATATAGTATTCCATAATAGAGCAGAAGGTATTACTAATTCAACATATCTAGGAGGCATGTTTGTTTAACATGGCATATTTCTATCTGAACATACCAGAACAGACAAATGTATTGAACACAGCAACTCTAGTTATCATAATAGTATTGCTGTTTCTCTGTATAGTTGGGGGCATTGGTTAGTTTGTCACAGAAGGTTCTCACTGTTGTTATGCTGACCTAATAAAATCTGAATTTAAAAAAATGTTATTGACATTAATTTAAAATTACACTCCATATTATTGTAGATCACTGGCTAATTATGACTCCACCCTTATAATCAAAATTTCTGTAGCTTGTGAAGAAATTAATCATGCTGACTTATAATAAATGTAAACTCTCCACACATTTATTTGAAAATGTTCAAGTCACAAAAAAATGTCTATGTACATCATTACAGCATAAAAAATCCTCTTAGTTACAGGAAACTCAGTCAGAAGACTAACCTACATCCGTTCAAACAATTCCATAGAACATATGTTAATCATATACATTCTGTATTATTTAACAGATGCACAGAATGACAAAGTATTTTGCAAGCAATAACAGAAAGCTGAACTGTAGAGTAGTTGAAAGCTTGTTATCAACATCTCTCATTTGGACTGGTATATACATTCTATGAAAGCACATTCTTACAACCAGGGTTTATTCTCCCATTAAATTAAACTGCAATGAAGTATGTGCATTTACATGTTGCTGCGTTTTGATTGACTCTCCACAGCAGGCGCCGCCCTTTTGTTGCGATGGTGAGGGAAAGTTGGCATCAAGTCAGGTTCACAAGCTAAAGAAAAGATAGAGACCCAAATCACTCATTTAATTCCACTGAAACTGCTCTTTTTTCACTTCACCCTGAAAAAGGCACTTTGATTGTTTATTAGTCAGTATCTTTAGAAACCTGTGTGTCAGCTCATGCTTTTTATTGGAATATAACCTTGAGCCCACTTACGTAAAGGCTTCTCCTTAAAGTAGGAACTCTCCAAGCAGTCCTTTGCTGTGGCCCTGACAGATGACAAAAACACCTGTGTGAGCCAAAGATAATTATGTAAATCGTACGTGTAAAGGTTTCTTCAGTGGTACTTACCTGCGTAGGGGATTGTACATGAACAGTAAGTTGAGTAAACGCAGCCCTGCGTCAGACAACCAGGTGAACTTATTCTTCAGGTTGTTGTATGGTTGTTTCCTCAAACTGTACTGGCCAACTAGGGGAAGGCGAGTGAAGCCCTGAAAAACAAACACATTGACATTAAAACATAGGTTGAACAATCGAATTATGGTGAAAACTAATATTAGGGGGATATTTAGACGCAAGCTCTGAACCTGTAAATGGAACTTCATTCCTATTTTATGCACTTTCTGCTTGTATTCTGGCCTGGATTTGGGCAAAGGCAGAGCAACCTGTAGCTTCCAATGGAGAAGTATCTACCTTCTTTTTTTCTCAATACAAATAAAATAATTCTGCATGCACTGTAATTATAAAATTGTTAAAAGCTATTGCTATGGTAATCTGTTCTATCTATGGAAATGTGGTTGCCTTGGCTCGTGTCCCTTTGTTAACTCCTTGTGGCAACTTTGGTGCCAGCAGAGAGCTGGTTCCTTCCAGCACGTAAAAATTCCAGATTAGAACGCCTGGTTTAGCGAGCAGTGTGAATAGAACCAGAAAGCCATGGGATGTGCTTTGGAAAACCTCTCGACATCGACTGTCCAGAGACTGGGGAGAGTTGCTGTGACTGGGAAGTGTTGCTGTGATGAAGCAGGGTCTTAATCATAAAATAAATGTCATGAAATTGGGGGAAAAAAACAAGATTGTGGAGTACGAAATACACACAGCGTAAGAAAGATGCCCGCCATAGTGAAGCCTGAATCTATCCTGAGGAAAAAGATCTTACCGGCCAGATGTTCTCATTGGGAGTACCCAGCAGTTGTACTATGAGGTCCACCTGTTGGATCTCAGAGCCCCCTGGCAGCAGAGGCTTATGGGCAAGCAGCTCAGCCAAGATGCAGCCGACTGCCCTGAGGAGGCATGAGTTACAGTTTGGTCACACAGACATGATTAAAAACATTAGCGACTGACAGCACCATCCTAACTGTAAAGCAGAGTGGGGACAGCAACATGTTATACAGATACAGTCCATCAGCAGGGAACAACTTCAGGGCTGAGGGCAAGATGAATGGAGCCAAATACAGGAAAACCCCAGAGGAAGCCCGACATAAGTCTGCAAGACAATGTTCCTAAACACTAAGCCGAGGCTACACTATAGTGGTTTAAAAACAAGAAACTGACATAGAATGACACAACCTGATTCTAATTGAAGGGTAAATCAGCTAGTTATCTAACTAACACACTTTACTCAAAAACTTTAGTTTCACATTAAAACAATATCTTGTCTTGTATGTGCTGTTAATCAAAAGGAGAAAATCCCCACTGAATGGATTTTGATTCAGGAAGTCCTTCAGGGGTAAATATGTATGTAAATCCCTCAGTTTATGTAAATGGACAAAGGACAGACGGTCTGTGAGAAAATGTTTATGGTCCCTAATAAACAACGTCCCAAAAAACTGACGCTCAAACAAAAGGGGAATCAACTAACTGAAATTGGAACAGGTGGGGATATAAAATTAGCTCTGAAAGACACTCATTAGGTAAGTCTAGGGGACTCTGCTAGAGAATAACTAGGTATAACGACTTACCACATGTCTAAGGCTGTGGTCTGAGTCTTAGTCCCTAGGAGGAGCTCTGGGGCTCTGTACCTGGAAAGATGGGGGAGGAAGAGAGAAATAATAGGATCTCATGAAGCTCAGGGACGATTAAGGATCAGTGCATGTTGAAGTTGAAGGACAGACTCACCACAACGTCACCACCCGAGGTGTCATGGGCTGTAGGGGAATGCCATAGCACCGGGCCAAGCCGAAGTCAGCTGGACAGAGAGGAAACTATGAGCACAATCCACCACTGACAGAAGCATGGCCGCTACGGACGACAACGTATCAGCGCATGTTGAATAATGTTGTAAACTGGTTATGAATTGTTGTGCACCTCAAGCACCACATCTATTAAGAAGGAAACGTTCTATGTTTATTACTGGGCACATTTAAAGTCAGGTATTGTGGTTCAACTAAAGGAAATGCATGCTGACTGACATAACCCAGGGAACAGAACTTGTATGGTGAGGACTCACCAATCTTCACACAACCTTTGTCTGTCATCAGCAGATTGGACACCTTCAGATCCCTGCCACAGTCATGGATTCAAATTAATCACATACATATTACATAAAACTAACAAGGCAGATAATGAGCGAAAACTGTGTCAGAGTACACTACACATTCAAAACAGAACTCTGATCCATTACTATCAAAGCCATAACCTTTTCAGACATACGTACTGTGGCGCCTTGAGAGCGCTTCAGATAAAGCATATTTGTGTATTTGAAAGGGCACTCTACAGCTGTTTAAATGGCGACGTGAAACATTCTCTGGAGGTAGTTCTGAAGCGTCACTGAAAGTAAAGAAACATTGGTCTGGATTCTGGAAAGAAATGCTCATCTAATGCAGGACAATAGATCCATCATTAGACCAGAACTGTCAATGAAGGCCTGCTGCCTGAGTGCAAACCATTCATGCCTAAAAAAAGTACAGTAAACTTTATTAATTATGTGACTTACCAAAATATTTTGTAGAAATAAAACACACCTTGCTATACTTTTAATTTTTAAATGCATTTATTAAATAGTTCAGCGCTTGTGGTGTATCACTAACACTCTGCTTTGACATATACAATCCTTCTCCCCACCAGACACCAGGGTTCAACTCCAACCTGTCTCCCACCTATCTGTATCCCCCATGTCCTTTCTTCACTGTTTCAATAGTCAACCCCCCCCCAAAAAAAACCCAAATATTATAATAAATAGAAAAAAACACCTAGCACACCAATGTTTGTATCGTAGGCAGGAAAACAATACTGAACATTCTATGCCGGGGCAAAACTGTACTGTCTGAAAAGCTACAGACATCTGATGCTGTGCTCCTTTTTTTTTTAAGTTGACTGAAAGGTCTTGAACTGTCGTCACCAACGCGTTACCACAGTTGTGTTGTATGACGGAAAAGGATACAACATTTCCTCCAATCTACAGACGTATTTAATCCTAAATCACATCATATGACTCTGAGACACGGAGTCTGGACAATGTTGTGTCTAACCTGTGCAGGATAAAGTTGAGATGAAGATAATCCAGGCCTCTCAGCAGCTGTAGCGCAATACACTTCACCTGGAGGAGAAAGAGGCTTAGACATCAACACACAGTTGTCTAAAGGAGGCTGAGACATCAACACACGGTTGTCTGAAGAAATCAATGATGCATAGTTTCAAAATAAATTATACTAGGTATTTTCACTACTGTACACACCTGTGCCTCTGAGAAAGGTGTTGGCATGTTTTCTAGTAGACTGGCCAGGTCCTGCTCACAGTAACTCATTACCAGGAAGAGGCTGTTCAGAGACAAGTTCTGATATAATGGACTGACAAATGGGCTATTGAATGCAGTCGACCAATTCCCTAAAATGCAGTGTGACAACAATGTTGAGTTACTAGTAATGGCTACCTCTCCAGGTGACTGCCCACCACCACCTCCTTCAATTCTACTATGTTGGGATGTCGAAGCTTGAGCAGCAGGTTGATCTCTCTGAGGCTACTGATTGGGATCCCTGTGACGAACAAATCGTGCCGGTGAAAACAAAAGCATTATCCAACATAAGGGCCTAAATAAACAAGTTAGCAGTAACCTATGATTGCAATGTCACAATCACAAAACTGTTGAGTGATATGAGTGATGCAGCTAAAGTAAGGCAGGTCAGCCTACCATCCTTCTCCTTGTCCATCCGGACTTTCTTCAGTGCTACAATCTCATCAGACCTGGTGTCTCTGGCCCTGTCTGTGACAGGATAGTGTTTCATTAGAGGCTTACAGGCATCCAAACAGACAGATCTACAGCACTTCAAGTGTTGTTACAGATAATTAAAAGTCTTGGAGCCAGTGTGTAAGCTTAATCTGTGCTCCATGAAATCTAAGAACTGCCAATCCAGTGACAACACATCATAGATGACTTACACACAATTCCATATGTTCCCTCGCCGATTCGGTTCAGTTTCTCAAATTCCTTCACACTCCTACAGTTCCCAAGCTGACAGAAGAAAATACATAATTTCATAGGTGTTAAAAAGAAATCAGTTGTTTACAATATTTGCTAATGCCGCCTGTAATGTCATGGCTCTTCACACTCAAACTACGGTGAAAAATGTGATAAAGTCACTTTTACGTTTTGCTATTAAATTTATAATTTTAGTAACTTAACCCAGATACCTTTATCAACACCCAGGCGTTTAAAAGGAACCCAGTTAACTGGATTTGTAAGAGATCTCCAAGCTCTGTCTGCATGCCTGAGTTCTTTAGGCCAGAGGTAACATGACATAGCCACCTGTGAAATCATTGTGTAGCTGGCTGAGCGCGACGTTTCTAACTGAACAAATAAGGCATCTGACAGACAAGTGTACCCGCTTGTAAATACTTTTCCTAATATCCCGCGTTTACACAGGACTTTGTTATAAATGCGGGCTGAGGTGTTAAGCTCGGTTATTACGTGACGTCGGACGCTTCAACCAGCCACCTCTAATCGCAGCGGCTCTTCAACTCAATCAATCGTGCGGGTACTAACTAGTGAAGTGTGGGGACTTTATGTAGGTTAAGTACTGTACATTACCAGCACTAAAAAATAAATAAAAAATAATACATAAATGACGCCACTCCATTCAGTCGCAATGTTTTCAAGATAATGTAACTAGCTGGACACGACTATCCAATTCATCTTAGAATCTTGCTAGATATAAGTTCTGTTTTTGAAGCATTTGCTCACCCTGTGTTTTTGAGGGACTGTGAAAGTTCTTTTGTTCTTGATAGACTTCAGCTTTATTGGGTCTGGGTCCGTGTCTGCTGCACTTTCCATTTTCTGTTTGCAACGATGACGTCACATCCGTATTTTAACGAGGAACACTTCAAAATAAAAGCGCCAATGTCAATATATTGTATTGTGTATAATTCGTTCTAAAGAGAGTCAGTTGTAATCAAAGGCAGTTTTTATGTTGTTTTCTAATGAATGCAAAGAGCAATTAATGGAAAAAGATATATAGTATAAAAATACATATTTAAGAACAATATTAAAGTATAAGCTTTCACAGGGTTCAGTATATGGGACGTGGGCATCAAAATAACTTACATTTCTTACATGTATTTAGAAAAAAGCAAATAAGTACATATCCACAATTCACATTAATTAAGGTTTATCTGCTGTTCATACACTAAGAAAGAAGTCACACTTCAACTAATTTGTGAAACACTGGACTGGAAAAACGTTGCCTACTTAAATTAGGTGTAAGGGTTCATGGACGACAGAAGCGTCCATAACGTATATCCTCCGATCATTCACGTGTAATGGGCACCTGAAACATTTAACTGAAAAATAATATTGGCTGCAATGCCGATAAAGCTAATTAGTTAATAGATGAATATTTTTCTTATTGATATGAAAGATGATAACCTTGTCTGAAATTATGATTACTTGCATTTCCAAACAAGAAAACAGCATCTGGGTTCTTGAAACCAAGGAATATAACACTCTTAAAAGTCTACAAATCTAGGCCTACATAGCAGGCACACTTTTTATAAGCCTCTAGGACAGATTTCAAACCGATTCCATGGAAGGCCTGGTGTATGCTCGTTTTTGGTTTTTCTTTTTAATTGGGGCCCAAATTAAACCTATTCAACCTGGTGAGGAGAGATCCTTATTAGTCAATCAGATAAATGTAAGCAAGAAAACCTGCACTCAGCCCTCTGTGCAACCAGTTTGACCCCTGTGCTCTAGGGGGTGGGAGGCCTACAGTGTACAGTAGTATTACTGTACCTTACCTTTTCCATCATTGTTACGCTATGTTAGTGATGGCTCTACCAACACAAATGGGTTGCCTACTGGGTCTTGGCTCCTTGTTAGCTTCCTCTATAGTTCTGGTGGGTGGCTGAGCAAACAGGTCCTCCTTGGAAGGTGCAGTGACTATTATGGCAGGAGGTGTGTTTGTAGAGGAGACTGAAGAATCACCTGAGGAATTTTCTGCCGGAGAAGGGGTTGGCCAACTTGGCTCTACCACTACAAGATGAAGAAACAAACTTTCAAATCATTTAGTTTCACAAAGTTGATCATTCAAAAAAGTTGACATTTCACCTTTCCCACTAAGCATGGACTAATTACAACATCTCTTGGATGTCTTTTATGGTGAGTTCTGGACTGAGAGCACAGTACATTGCTGGACAATACAGAGTAGAGCAAAATAAAAGAGAGTCACGTAGAGTAAAGCACAGTATACTGTAGTTAAGCAGTAATGCATAAGGGGTGTTTTATCTGGTCAATGTGTAAATATAGATGTCCCACTACAGTAGTAACTACTTTTTAAATCAAAATTGCAACCAATTTCCATAAGTTAAAATATTGCATTTTTCGCATGGGCTTAATGATTTCAGTAATAGGTATGATGAATCCACATAAGGCATGCTTGATATGGTATTGAAAACCCCGCACTCAGCAACTGACTGGTGGCAGACCTCTGAAAAGGAGCAAGGTCGGTCCCTGGATAGGGCACCAGATGCAGCTGCAAGTTTTTATATGGCCAGTAGAGGGCACTATTACCTCAGTTCTTCAGATAAAATCCCTGTGCCCCAGGGCAGTAAAGGGGACCTTGCCCTGCATAGAGCGCTGTCATTCAGAGGGGAAGAAAAATTGTGTTCACTAAAGGTCCCATGGTATTTATCCTAAGAGTTGGAGTGTTAACCCCAGAGTTCTGGCTAAAAGTTCCATCTGGCCGTCATACCATTATCATATCATTGGGCCTCATTCACCAAGATCTTCTTAAGTTTTTTCTTAATTTTGTTATTGAGAAAGATCCTAAGAAAAGATTACGTCAGATTCATGACGTGTTCTTAAACCGCAGAATTGTTCGCACCTGTGTTCTTATAATTCCATAGTCCTCGGTAATTAAAAGCGTGTGCCAGTTGTTCCTAATTAGCGTAGGTATACGCCCCGCAAATCCACATAAAAGGTCATGAAATTGCAGGGCCGTGAGCACACACAGAAATTCAAAAGAAAATTTGAGAGAGACCTCAAGAATGCCCGAATCAAAATACTAAGACGGTGGAGCACAGGAATCAAAACGTAAAAAAACGTCAGTAGTTCTGATGTGGAGGTACTGCTGCAGGAAGTGAACAGCAAACGAGCTGTAGTATTCAGTTGCTTCAGTAGTGGATTTAAAACAAAAAAAATGCATGGAACGCTATTACTCGTTCGGTGAACGCTGTATCCGGAGAAGGGCGCACAATTGAAATAAAAAAAAAGTTCGATCTCAAATATGTGGCCAAAAGAAATATTGCCAAACAGTAGAATAATGTAAATTATTATTACAAAATATTATAAATTATGAAATATTATTGTAATTTAAATCCTATGTATAATAAATCTGTACAACTGAAGAAAACACAATAACTAATTATTTACCATGAACATGTCAGCACTCAAGTGTGCTCTTGAGTGTGCGTAGTTTCCAATGGATTCTGTTCTTACCTAAGTAGAAATCCCAAATAAAACATTGGTGATTGTCTGAATCATCGTAGAAACTGCGTGTGTGTTTTAAGCGGTTTTAAGAAGGAATTTCTTCTTAAGAACGGTTAGTGAATGAGGCCCATTGCCCTCAGCGTCCAAATGGCTTATCATTCCCATTCTCCCCCGTATAAGTTGCTCAGGATAAGAGTGTCAGCTAAATCACTAAAATATCAAATAAAAAATGATCGCTACATTGTTTTCCCATGCTTGTTTCCAATGATTATGCACCTCTGTTAGCAAGATTGTGCTAATTTCTTAAGAGTGTTAAGTGGAGGATAATTTAGAACAATAAAGATTAATCTATTAAAAAACAGCTACTCTTTACTCATTTGTCAATTTGAATTTTGAATACAAGAACTGTTATTGTTTACCTGAGGATTACACAGGGATGGATATAGTTTATGTACGTAGTCCACAAAAATAATACCAATGGATAAGTACCTTATTAGTTATCTGTAAATGTACAGACACTAAAGCCTCAACATAACATTGCTCCTTTGTAGATGGTCAATCATTACATGCATAGCTCATTTGTGAATATTAAATTGGTTACATTTCTATAGCCCTGTGTGTGTCTATTACATTAACAGTTGATGCATCCGCAACATACAGCAGTAATGCACTCAAAGGGCAAAGTAGTTTTTCAACAACACTTAGTTACATAAATTTCAACACAATACCTTCAACAAAAGGCTCTGGCTTGGTTTTTTTACCTTCATTTTTTTGTTGGCTCGCTGCAGATCCCATGAGACTTTAGATCAACACAACCTCCAGTTATCCATGCTTAGTCTTAGTGTGTCACTGCTAGGAGTATTACCCAGAAAGGAGGAGTGACTATCTCACTCACTCAATCTCTTTCTCTCTGTACAGTCTAACCAGAATTTTATCTAGGGTGGTTGATCTTAGCCTGGGTAGTATTTGTTGATTATATAATACTCCCTGTACTCCATGAAATGTGTTTTTCAGCAATGATAAGGAATGGAATGTTGGCCAAAGAGGTGCTCAGTCCTGTACCTTGGCTAAGAGAGCAGATGGCTAAGGGTTATAAAAAGCAACACTGGCTAGACTCCAATTGTAGACAGCCCCTACACCATCAGCCCTTGAATGACATTTTACATCATCACATCCAAGTGTAGTTGGAAGTGCACTTGCCCGTGCATGTGATGACTGAAGTTGCTACAGAGTCTAACTTGCTACAGAGTTTATTAACTGGCTGCTGACTGTCCTGAGAACAAGCTGGGACCCAGTATCTCTATCCATGTGTTGATTATAAATAGAAGGAATGAAGTACATGCAACTTATGAAGTAAACCAGTCTAATCTGTCATCTGTAAGATGTCAACCTACTGGTCCAGGGACCCCTATTATCTCTATTAAGTTGGCTTTACTTAATAACAGATCACTTGTCAACAAATCATTTTTGGTTAATTACATTATAATTGGCAATCATGAATCTGATAGGGTGGTTATGACATGCGGAATTCCCCAAGGATCAGTTCTTGGACTGCTTCTGTTCAATCTCTATATGCTACCTCTGGGCCAAATTCTACAGAATAATAACATTAACTACCATAGCTATGCAGATGATACTGATATGTTCACCAGTCATATCAAAGCGATCACCAAAACAGCATTCTATCATCTTAAAAATATAGCCAGAATCAAGGGTTTCATGTCCCAAAAGGACAAAGAGAAGTTCATCCATGATTTTATCTCCAGTATTGATTACTTTAATGGCCTCTTAACTGGATTCCCCGAAAAGACGGTGAAACAGCTGCAGCTCATTCAGAATGCTGCTGCTAGAATGTTAACCAGGACCAAGAGAACAGAGCACATCACTCCGGTTCTTAAATCTAGCTGCCTCCTCGGCCCTTGATTTAGGTTGAGAGGACAAGTGAACAACTTTGCTAAATTGCAGGGTTGAGATCACCCACAATTTGATGCAAAGTGTAGTCACTTGTCTAACACCCGCTGAGAAATTAGAAATGTGGCCTTATCAACACTACATATTTGTGGCAAAATCTAACCTCATTGGTCAGACTTCTCGTGATATGTGTAGCAAGCAAGTTTATTTATATAGCACAGTTCATACATAGAAGCAATTCAATGTGCTTTACAAAAAATAAAAATATAAAAATACAATAGAATAAAAAAAATTACTAGAAAACAAACATACATCAATTAGCAATTCAATGTACTTTACTTAGAATAAGAAAATAGAAATAGAATTAAATCAAAGTAGAATAAAACCAAAGCTATGTAACTGTAAAAGCTGTAAGGCTAACAGTGTGGTGAAGTTCAAGCGCTCAGTCATAGACACGTGACAAGTGTTTTTAAACTGGATTTAAAAATGTATACATTTGGGGCACATCTAAGATCTTCTGGTGGTTTATTCCAGTTGTATGCAGCATAACTGAAATGCAGCTTTGCCATGTTTAGGTTTGGACTCTGGGCTCTACTAGCTGACCTGAGTTCATGGATCTACCGAGAGTCCTGCTCGGTTTATAATCTTCAAACATATCAGAAATGTATTCAGGGCCTAAATCATTCAGTGATTTAAAGACTAAAAGCACCACTTTAAAATCTGTTCTGTAACAGACTGGAAGCCAATGCAAATATTAAGTTGCAATCAAAAATTAATCTAGTTCGGTTAGGGATTTCCCGAGGGAAAGTGGCGAGGGCGTGCACTTCGGGGCTGTCTACTTTGCGATTGGGGTTCTGCCATAGTGAAACCGATTAATGGCTTCTAACGATTAGGCGTCAGTATCAGAAAAGCCTGTCTCACGTGACCTCATCTGAACCAGGAAGAGTATCGTATATGCGGAAAATCAAAAAACAGTGGATGACAGTTAGCTAGGTTGCCAATTAAAACAATTGTGTAAGTTAAGCGGAACTCATAGACACACTGAAATGGATGGTAAGTGTTTTTCGACTTAAAAAAACTATATTGTCAACATAGTTTGATTTATGTCGAACGTTATAACGCTAACCAGTTAGCTAGCCCATATAAGCTACCGCAAACAAAGCTTGGCAGGCAGTCGGTGGGCGAAATGTTATTATATGTTATAATGTTAGGCTGCTGTTCTAGCCTATTACTTCACATTCGATTTGACTAAACTACCTATTAAGATTTACCGACTCATTGACATTTCAGACTTTCCAAACTAACGGACGCGCGATAGTCATTTACATTTTATATTAGACGCACCGATGATGTATACTATAGGCATAATTAGGGTTAACTCTTGTTGGCGTACCGAACCACAGATTATTTTTCTACACCTTGTCGCACAGGGAGTCGATCCAGCAACCTTAACCCTCAAAGTAAAGTTCAACCTAGCGCATTAACTTTTGTGAGATTAAAGTATGGAACTGACAAAGGCGAGTTCATGGGTCGAAAGAACACAGTTCATGTCAAAGTAACACCATTCTCTTAAACTGAATTCGGACGTTCCACCCCAATAACTACACTATAAACTATAACTAGGTTGGTCCAACCCTGAGGCAGCAAAGCAGCCCCAAACCATAATGCCACTGCCTCCATGATTTATGCTTGGTATGAGGTTCTGCTGCTCTTAAAAACTATATATTTTTTCCATATAAGAAGATTGCAATTATTTTAATTGCATGAATGGTTTCCTTTTTTTCTTCCTTTTTTACATTGGGTTGTCTTTATCAATAAATAGCCATGTGTCCAAATATGTTAAAATGACAACTTCCCAATAGTGTAGGTACTTTTTCACATGACAAGTTGGAAACATGAGTCAGTAACTTTTAAAGTGCATCAAAGACAATTTTGTTTTAAATGACTAAGTTGTAAGACTTTGTGAGATTTTGTAGCCATGTGGCAAAAAGTTTTGTAGTTCAATTGAACTGAAATATAACTTTTTGGCCTTATGCAAAGCATTACACTTGGCGCAAAGGGACTTCAAGCAAAGGACCCCTTTCTTACTGTGACGTATGTTTCTTTGCATTAGAGGTTTCAAGCTCATTATATTCATTATATTTCCATGTGGACAGCACTTTCACCACGGAGCTCTATGGGACAGTACAGACAGCGACAGCCGACTCAGACGTACATCCATTATTTTTTTCTCATTTTATTTTATTTTTTACCGGGATAGGTCACTGGTCTGCTTGTTGACCCTGTCCCGCAAAAGGCTCCCAAGAATGGGTAATCTTGCTGGCAAAACATGTTTTCAGATTGCAAATCTGAGAATGCCGCTCCTAACTTGCTGCTATTGCCAATTAATGCGATGAATAATTGTCTGGTTCACTCCGAGCTAGCCTAACAGAACTGCCTAACTGCTTCAGACCACACACACAAAACTGAAGCAAACTTACCTGAGAGTTCTTCCATGGATTTGAAATGTATCTGGACCGAGTTGGATCTGAGTTTGTCCGTATCCAATAAAAAAACATACCAGACGTTAGTGTTAATGGGATCTTAATGGTGTGGGTTGTATATCAGACCAAAATGTATCCAAAGATGCATGCACTGAAAAAAAATATGAAAAGCTGTTTTTCATATTAGATTAGTATAACTAGATATTTTTTATTATGATGAAGTTAAGTTGCATTCAGAGTGTAAGCCTAAAAATTTCAGTTTTATTTAATGTATGTTACTGTTAATCATGGGATCTTGTTGAAGAAATTGTCATCAGTAGGCCTTAGCCCTGCGGCATGTTCTTGGTTTCATTACCATCTTTGCGACAGAACACAAACGATTGTGCTGGATGGAGTTACGTCTGATAGTCTTGAAGTACACAGGTTTTCCTCAGGGATCAATCTTAGGACCTGTTTTTTTTACTATATACATAAATGCCCTTGGTCAGACTGTAAATAGTTGTTTTTCACCTCTATGCAGAGGACACTTCTCTATGCTTGCCCTCCAACAATCAATGCAGCTATGTGTCTCCCTGGTTAAATAAAATAAAAATGTTTTTAGGTTGACCCAAAGGGGATTTGGCATGTCCATTAAAGAAAGCTTTGTTGCTTTCTTTAAAGTTTAAATATCTTCTGTCCGCCATGCATGCTAGTGATGTGCATTTCACAAATGATTTGTTCGTTTTGAATAAATCTTTTTAGTGACTCTGGACTCACAAATCCTTTTTTTTAGTGACTCATTCAATTGTATCGTTCATTCGAACATTTGACAGCGGATTTCTACAACATGACCACTTGCTTCATAACCGGTCCTCCAGCTCAGTTCTCTGATCAACGTCTATGTACATTCACAGAGAAAAATAGGTCAAGGCAGGAACATTATAAAGACATGTTTGTTACAGATAATTGGACACATGGTAGGTCTAAAATAATTAGGCTAATATAGTGGTTGATTTTTGATTGTAATGATAAACACATGAAATCATACACCAAGCCTTTGCCTAAGTAAAAAAGACGTTCAATTGAACGATTTTTATCGTGGCTGTAGGCATTACTGACTCAAATGAATTAAGTGACTCAAGAATTAAACTTTACTGAATGACTTGACAAGATCCGAGTCAGTAGAAAGAGTTGAACTTCCCATCACTAATGCACATATTGATTACTCTGTTTTATTATAAAAAGTCATTAATAATCTTTATTTTCCTAACCTAATCCAACCTTTAAGCAGTTGGATTTATTGCACCCATTGCAGAGATGCTTATATTAGTTGATGTAGCTTACCTAGTCTTGTTCAGTAAGCTATTTACTGCTGAGTTGTTCTCAGGGCCGGTTCTTGGCATAAACAACATAAGAGGTTGCTTAGGGCTCCGACCGCTTTGTGTAATTTTCAGGTTTGTGAGTTGTTGACAGCAACAGGGTTGCAATCACATCTTTTAAAAAGGCATGCTGGGATATATGCAAATGAAACTCTACAGAATCAACATTAATACATTGAACTTAAAAATACACATTAAACCCAATTGATTGATTTACTTTGAGGTTATTGATAAAATACCGGTTGATCCAAATTAATTCATTTACATTGGGTCAACTGATGAATATATATTCATGTTTAGAAGAATATAAGTGTGAATCATTACATTTTTTAGGTTTGGTCAGTGTAATACTTTTTCAGTGTGGTTTATGCTGTACAGTTTTGTTTTTTTCAGAAAATGTATATTTAAAAGGTTGAGACACATGTTCTGTGTTGTCGCCTCTCTCCAAAATTGCGCTCTCTGTATTCCATTAATTTTGTGCCCTTTACTTAATTTGTTTTATAGGCTGCTTGAGCATGTGTGTTACCTGGCCTGTGCACAAATGATGGTCTATAAAAGCGCGTGTAGAATGTCTTATTGGTTATAGTTACATGACCTGTCCTCCAGAGCTGGGAGCTTCTGAAAATCATTTGTCGTCTCTCAAAGAAAGTCAGCTGTGTCTGATAGCTACTATCCATGCAATTATGAATAATATATTTCCAGTTCCTTTACCACAGTTACAGCAATCACATATCCATTGAAATCATAATAAAATAGGCTTATGGAACCACGGAAAATGGCAAATAAAAAAAATGTTGCAAGTTCAGTAGAACCTCAAACCAGTCAAGATGTGGAGAAGAGCTCCAATAACTTGTCTTGAACCAACTGCAAAGTGTAGAAATGTTTAATTACATGATTTAGTATTATAATCAGTTTTTTTTTTGTTCATATTATATAATTTCGGATATAGTCAGTATTTCACATATTATCACACCGATTCCAGATCCGTGGCCACCATGCTTGATCCGACTTGGGATCCAGCGTCCATCTCCATAATACCTCAAAGTCTGTTCAAGAGTGTTTTGGAGAAACTTTCATGCAATTCAAACTTCTTTTCAATATGAGAGCTCTAACATCCAATTTATTTTTATTTCTCAGACACACTCTTCCAACTAAAGGTATGTAAGAAATTATTAATTATTGTGGTGTTTCAGCACAGTTTAACATTTGTACAGCTCTGAAATGTCTGCTTATACTTCTCTCTTACAGTTTACAGCAAAACAGCTTGAGAAACTTGCCAAAAAGGCAGAGAAAGATTCTAAAACAGAGCAAGCCAAAGTTAAAAAGGTAGGTAAAGAGTGCTTTCTTTTTTCTTAGTTCATCTTCTGCATCTAACATTTCTACACTGAAGAATACAGATCAGTACATTCTCATCAGTACAACATTTTATGACTTTTGAAATGTCTGTTGATCGGGCCAATCTGGGGGGTTTTGTAAGCTCCCGATCTGTAAGGCAAGTCATCATTCCCCCACCTTTCATCAACATATGAGATTGTATGTGATGTATGGACACACAGAGGCAGATCCATAGGCCCCTCCCCAATTTCCGTTAGGTAGGTAGCTGGGAGTCATGCGTCCTCTGTTAGTATCTGACTGGACCGATCAAAGTGCTAATGATACACAATAGCCAGCAGGGGGCAGTGAATGATTATGGTTGAGACACTGCACTAGTCCATGACTGTTGCCTGATAAACCAACTCCATGCGCCAGCCAAAAGTTTATTCCCCATTAGGACTCTGGATCTGTTTACCTCCATGACCAGTCGTCTAAAATGTAAACAGTATTACATGGACAGGAAGGACTGGATCCAGTTCTCCTATCCTAAGGCTGCATTACTTTTTGGGAATATTTTGACCAGTCAGATCAGCTCTGGAAAAATATCTGATGTGAACACGTTATATAATTGGTAAAAAAAAAAAATCAATTATTGGGGGGAAACAAGTTCAAAATTAGGCCACCTATGTAGATGCTGCTTGTGACCCACAGGGCATCAGAATACACGTAGTTGAACTGACTTTCAGAGTACATTTGTCTCATCAGGCTCTGCAGCAGAAGAATGTGGAAGTTGCACGCGTGTATGCAGAGAATGCCATCCGTAGGAAGAACGAGGGCCTTAATTGGCTGCGCATGGCCTCTCGTGTTGACGCTGTGGCCTCAAAGGTCCAGACTGCCGTTACTATGAAGGGGGTGAGTCTATGCTGTTTGTCTAATTGTTCGCCATCATTCTATTGTCTCACAAACTAGTCGGTGTCGTCTTTTCTCTCTGGCCTACCTTCATATGAATGCACTCTGTCCTACTTTTGCTTGTGGCACTCTGCTTATCTGTCCTTGTCTGAATGTTATCTCTAGGTCACTAAGAATATGACGCAGGTCACTAAGGCCCTGGACAAGGCGCTGGCTTCTATGGACCTGCAGAAGGTGTCTGCTGTCATGGACAAGTTTGAGACACAGGTTCAGAACTTGGATGTCCACACCTCGGTGAGTGGCACAAGTTACAAAAAACATTCCTTGCCGATAACGGCTGTACTAATTACATTTCTTGTTAAATCTAGAAATTATTACGTTTAAAATTCTTGCCTTCCCCTCTAAGACTTCTAGCTCAGTACACCGTCATACATCTGATTTAAAAAATGATTCCTGCACCATTTTGGAGAATCACCTGCCTTACATTTTCGGGGAAGACAACATAACCCGCTCACAACTCTGCCCCTCCTCCCGTAGGTGATGGAGGACTCAATGAGCTCAGCCACCACATTGACCACGCCCCAGGATCAGGTGGATGACCTCATCGTCCAGATAGCAGAGGAGAGTGGTCTGGAGGTAATGGACCAGCTCAACCAGCTGCCGGCAGGAGCCACATCCCTGGGAGAGAGTTCAACACGGTCTCAGCAAGAGAAGGAAGACCAGCTATCCCGCAGGTAAGCTTAACAATTCAACTTTCACTGGTTACTCTGTCAGATGGGACTTGTTTTCTGGAAGAAGGAAGTGTAGTCATAGTTTCTAAACCTAGAGAGTCCACATCGTGAGACTTCCAAGAACACTTGAAAAGCAGCCTCTATGACTAGACCAGGGTTTCGGGTTCAAGTCAAAATGTGTATTTTCCCAAAATCGAAAGCCGTATATTTGGGCCAAAGTTTTACATTGCATAAGGTATTGAAGGAACACTTTTGGCTTAAACTTCATTCTTAACTAACCATCTTTGGCACGTTAATTATTAGGGGTCCATAGACGACTGCCGACCAACTGATCTACAAATCGCATCATTATTTGTAGATCATTCAAACACAGGATACACATGATACATTTCGGCTTTGTTGCTCTTGAACACAATCTCTGCCCTACTCGTAGAGAACAGGCTACTATGATGGAGTTTAATAAAGTTAGAATCAGTCAAAATCAGTGTAAGATCAAATAACGATTATAATATTCTATGCGACTCAACTCGCAGGATCATTAGCTATTTGTGTGTCATCATTTTCCGTTCATGAGAAATATATTGATCTTGTTGGTCTGCAGTGGAAGAGAGTTAACTTGTTAAATTGCTTTGCTCTATGTTGCCTAGAAAGTGATCTGCATATTTGTAGAAGCTTCAGGAAGATTGGTGTCTTTAGTTTGATGGACTAAAATACCCCAAAAGTTTGATAATTCAAAACATGTTAAACTGTTAATGATTGGTATGCACTTAAGATCTTTGTCTAAATCAACAACTATACAATAATTTGTATTGCAGGTTGGCTGCTTTGAGGAACTGAACATGCATATCAGCTATTTGCTTGACAGATGGAGACTTGACAACTGCTTGGAAACAGACAGCAGGGAACTGTGTGATTTTATTGAATCTTACCGTGAAGACCTAATGAGCCAATTGATTTCTATCCCCACATCTATTTATAGACACACTTACACTCAGTGTTGCTGACAATACCACCTAAAAAGGTACATGTCATGTCTGTCCTTCTTGGTTGCACTGCCATCCGTTTTCTACCGCTAGTTTCCCCTCTCCCATGTCTTTCCGTCTCTCAAACTTAGTCCACTCTTAATTCAGGAATCCTTTATGACCGGTTGGCTAGTTGTTGTGAACTTCACTTCATTATCATATGACCTATTTTTGGATGTATACCTTTTTAAATGGTTTTCATTAAATGTAGAAATATTGTAATAGGGGAAATATGTTTCAAAACAGACAGCGGTATATATGTAATATTGGATAGCTTGTGCCCCTGCCCCTTACTGTGTTTTGGATTCAAATATGGGGTCTCTTAGTTTTTATATGTAATATATTTTGATTTCTATTCACTAGTGGTCAGGTAGTGTATGGTATTTGGCTCTAAATACAAAGAACATGGAAGGAGAGAAAAATATATTTCTTCAATGCTGAGTGTAAATGGGGAGAACTTCAACCAAACAGACCAATTGATAAGTGTCCTGATGTATTCCCACAGTTTCTCACGATGTTTTGATAACACTAACAAAGTCAAGATTACACACAGTACTGCTTCTCCCCAACTCGTCAATAATAGTTTTACATAATCAAAATGTTTCCTACATACTGTACAGGAAAGGTCAATCCTGTCATACATTTTTTAAGCATGTAAATGTACTTTGTTTCATTGTTTTGTTTAAATCTATTGCTAATTCATGCATATTTGCCTCACTACCTGAGCATCGAGAGGAGTTTTATGAGTGTTTTCGTCTGAGCTCAGGATAGTCCAATAGAATTTGCCATTAGCCATCTCTGTTACCCTTAATGTCAAAGTTCAGTATGCACCAAAATACAGAGTTGCACAGAGCAGCTATCACCAATATTGGCATTATGCACGGTATGTACTTCAATTAAAATACCTACCTATGATTTTTGACCAAAGCGGGCACCTCCAATAAAATCTCATTAGCTGATCCTACAGCAGTATCTCACCACATTGTTGAAAATATCTACGATTTTTGTAAGTGTATCGTGTGTAACCGCAATGGTGATGACAGTTGCTTTGCTCAACACGATAGTGCAGTGAGTATCAAATGCATTGGTACTTTATAACGTTAGCAGAGATGGCTAATGGTCAATTCTGTCATTGAATCCTACATTTAGTTTAGGATTCAACATAATTGTCCCCTCTGAGCTCTGGTACTGATGCAGCAGAAATGATTTGCTTTGCATCTGTACGCCTTATTTGGATGCAGGTATTTGCCTAGGTGCTTCTCCTCAGTGCCTGAATCAACCAGAGTTATGTGATTAATCTAATGTAGGGTATATATGACAATTAAACGATGGCGTCCCATTATTGTACCCATCAAACCATAGATGGCTGCTGTCGCTATAGTTGGATATTTTGGAAATATCTTTTACTTTTCTTGGGAAGGTTTATTTATACTTAAAAGTTGTGCTTTTGTTTTATATATTATGTTGTGGAAATAAAATCCCTCTGATATGAACGTGTCTTTTTGAACACACAAATGAAAACAGCAGATGGCAGCATAAACAAATGGTTCGATTCTGGCTTATCCTATGGTTTCAGCATTATGTAGCCAGAACATCATATTTTGTCTTTGGTTATTGCTTTCACACACATCACTTGCATATTTTACTCTGCAAAAGTAAACGCTGAATTATTCACACTAGCAAATTGTGATTCTGTGACATTTTACAGATATTTCTCTGACATTTTCTGCTTTATTGGACAAGAAAGTGATGAATTGATATTGTTTTTGATGAAAGAGCAGTAGGTCAGATTGGAACCTTTGCTGCAGCAGTACATGTGCCCCAGAGACTGTGGCTTAGGATGGGGACCACCATGCCATGTGCCATGACATTTCACTGGTACACACACATACACTGAATGTTTTGGTTATTCCGGACTGATACTCCCTGTTAGCCAGTTAAGACTATAACTGTCTAAGCTACATATAGTAGCCTATTTGTTGTGTTATGTATTCCTCTAGTGGATGCCTATGAATGGGCAACTCCAATTCTTGGGGGCCTGATTAGTGTCGAATCTTTTCCCCAGCCCTATAGCTAAAATTCCTGATGAAAGTGATTGTATTCCAACCGGAAGACCATTGTTTTTTAGAAGCTGGGTCAAAAGTGACTAACAAGACTGGAGGAATTTAGTTGCCCATCCCTGATTGATTGTAAAACAGGTCAACTCACATGTTAGATATGTCACAATGAAGGTAACCGTGGAAGTCTTTTCAGATTGACTAATCATTGTACTGTACATGTCTTTCGGTACTTTTGTGACCACAATTATTACTGGACAGACTGTCTACAGTAGGTGTGGGCAGAGTTTTACACAGATGGTTTCTTGTATTAACAATTATACATTTTAGACATTAAGCAGACGCTCATATCCAGACAGACTTCCAAGCCCAACGATGTTTAAGTATGTTACTCAAGGGCACAATGACAGATATTTCACCTTGCGCGCTCTTTGAGTTACCCACCCACGCTTTAACCACTGGGCTGCCTCTGTTTCTTTGATGAGGTGTTTTGGCATGCCAGAGCCGAAAAAAGAAATTGGGCTTTCTTATCACTCTGCTAAATGTCCTGAGACCGAGATCAGCAGGTGGTCAGCTGGAAGGCTTTCACAGAACACTTCAGTTTGTTATGAGTCATAGTAGGCCCCATTTACTGTGGCTGCACTCACCAATTAAATAGCTTTCTCAGAAGAACTATTCATTTACAAAGCAGGGTTAAATACATCATGTCATTAATCTACGTTACCCAATTACCATTTTAACGTCTTTCTCAGCAATACCTGGTGTGACCTGGGACTGTAGCATCATTTTAGTGTCAATGTGCGTTTGCTCAATAAGCAAATATGCAGCGGGCAAAAGATCAAGTTAAACCTGTTTCTTGTATGGCTCAACAATCTCGGAAAGACAAAACGAAGCTTACAAATTCTCACGATACCTGAATTGAGACAAGATTTTTATATTTGTTAATCTAGAGCTCACCATCAGACATCAAACATCCCTATAACTAAAACAGACTAGGTTGATCAATCCTTAAATCCATTATGCTCAGCAAACATCCCATGTACGCTGTCACATACCAGAGAAAGAAAGCTGCCTAAACAAGCCCTGTCCCTGCGCCGCTTTTATGCATTAGCCTATATATTGCGTAAGTCCTCTTGCATGAATAAAACATGTTGGTAATCCTCTCTTGTGCGTGTGTATGTGATGCCAGAATATTCAAATAAAGGAGTAGCCTAGTCCTCCAGCCCTTATTAAATAACTGCCGTTATTTAATTTAACATTATTTTTTATCTATAAGGCTACCATTTTGGTTTAGTAAACATAACATGACCACAGCATTTTCCAGTGGGTTCTCCTCCCCCATGGATATAAACCGAAATAAACACTGTTTCCTCTCGGATGCTGAAATCACACGGAAGAAAGAACACCCCGCTATTATATTTTTGTCATGTGATGCTGGTGCTTATTTGGTAAGGGACCTAGAGAGTTAATGTTTGGGGCTGCGCTGCCTCTGATTGGATTAAAAGAGGAAGGCTTAGTGAGAGAAGGGGAGCAGCAAACCGCGGTGGTGACGGACAGTTGCCATTAAGCAGAAACAATAAGACCCGGAACGCGAAGAAATTCAGAGTCGTATTTTTGTTTCGTGGATTGTCAAAAAATCAATACAAATATGACGGTTAATTTTAGCTCGGAATTGCAGTATCGTCGAACGGGGCGGGGTGATTTTTAAGTTCCGGTACAAAGAAGCAACACGGGTTTGTAAGCTAATGGGTACCAGGCAGAATGTAGAACCTGCTGTCTACGTTGAACTTGTATAAGGAGAAATGAGAAGTTACATCGCATTCTGTTAAGAGTGACGGTTTAAGACAGGAAGGTTGCTAACTGGAGAGTGGCTTGTATTTGCGGCGCCCCTCTGCCCCCTGTCCGTCAAAACGATGAGGACGCTATTTGCTTTATGTTTTCTTTTCTTTATAACTGGAGAAGCAGATCCTACGACGGCGGGCAGGTCCCTGGCAGATAACAACTACACTAACGTGACGGCGGACAGCAGCAGAAAGTACATCAGAATCGGGGACGGGACCTACCATGAATTTGAGTTCCCCGAAAACACGAAGGGCGTGATTGTAATCTCTAGTCAATACAAGAGCTCTGCGAGTTGGAAGGGCCGCGAAAACTGGAAGCAGACGGTTAACGTACGCTCCCTGGACCCTGAGGTACTTTCCATCTTGAATGTTAGTGACAGTGGGCATGCGGGGCCTGTGAAGAGTTATGTTATCAGCATACGGTCTGGGTTGCCTGGTCGGGCACAGCTGCTCATCCAGCTCCTGGACTTGGACCAGGATTCTGTTCCAGTCGTAATTGAGGAAAGGACAGACTACTCCATAAGAGTGGCGCCTGGCAGTGACGACCCAGCCGCCCAGCTCATGCAGTCGGGCGGACTGTCCCACTTCTCAGAGAACCCGGTCTTGTTTGCCCTGTTGCCACTCATCTTCATCAACAAGTGTGCATTCGGGTGCAAGGTAGAGATAGATGTGCTAAGGGGTCTCCTGCGAAAGCCTGTGCCCCTCCTTTTGGGGGTCGCAGGGCAGTTCCTGGTCATGCCACTGTATGCCTATGGCCTGTCCTGGCTGAGCTCCCTGCCCAAAGCTCTCTCCCTAGGCCTGGTCATCACATGCTCAGCTCCGGGTGGTGGTGGTGGTTACCTCTACAGCTTGCTACTGGGTGGTGATGTCACTCTAGCCATCTCCATGACCCTGGTGTCCACGGTGGTAGCTGCAGCAGCCATGCCACTGTCCTCTGCCCTGTATGGCAGGCTGCTGGGCGTCCATGCTGCCCTTCACGTGCCCTTTGTGAAGATCCTGGGAACGCTCCTGTTCATTGCCATCCCCATCTCCCTGGGCATGCTGGTGAAACTACGCCTGCCCAAGTTGACCCGCGTGCTGCTGGCCCTCATCAGGCCCTTCAGCTTCGTGCTCATCGTGGGCGGCATCTTCATGGCCTACCAAATGGGAGCGTCCATCCTGGCTCATGTGAGACCTCAGATAGTAGTTGCAGGAGTGACCGTACCCCTGTTCGGGCTGCTGCTGGGGTTCGGGATGGGGACGCTGGCGGGACTGGCGGTGCCACAGAGAAAGACTGTCAGTATTGAAATCGGGGTGCAGAACAGCCTCCTGGCCCTGGCGGTTATGCAGCTGTCGTTCCGGCGTGCGGAAGCTGACTTTGCGTCCCAAGCACCATTCATAGTGGCGCTCAGCAGCACCTCTGAGATGCTGCTTATGGTCATGGGCCACTTCACCTACCACAAGCTGTGCGCCCCCCCCCACCCGGACTGACACCTGATGTCGGAGATGTTTCTTTTGAGCCAAACCAGTGGTGGTCCTACAGACCAGACTGCACGTCTTACAGTCAATGACATGGACACTGTATCCTCAGGACAGTGGATGGACATTTTAGTTTTATTGAAACCAAAGGCCTTTTCCTGCTAACGCTCCTTTTTTTGTTTATGTCCTTTTTAAATAAGATTGTACTGAGAGTTGTTTATGTAAATAACAGAAATACTTATAAAGTTATTTTTCTATCAGATTTTTTTGTAATTTAAATGATTGATTTGTATCATGTTTACAAGAGGTCTATGTGTCTTAGGAAAGGGAAGAGTTTTGGGTGGATGGAAAATGTATGGTCTTTTGAAAGCTACTGATTTTTTTTCTGGATTCAAAGGTGGTTATCAAAGTATTGATGTATTTCATATAAAGAGGTGACAAAAAATAAAATCATTCATAAAAGAGGCCTTGAGTTTGTCTATTGTGGATGTCTGAGTTTAAAATACACACTTTCACACTGAGCCATACTGGTCTGAGGGTGTTTCTGTGAAAACATTAGCCTTTGCATAATATTTGTGAACTGATTAACATAGATGTCTTCGTGTGTGCCAATGTGAGGACATTTGGATGTCTGTTGGCATTTGTGGTATTTGCATTTGTGTCAAAATCTTCATGAATCTAGCATTGCGTTGTATAGCTTTGTAAAGAGGGCCAAGGTCCAACTGTAATCAACATTTTCATTTCTGAAATAGAGGCCGTAGTTTGCGGGATATAAATTTGTTTATTGTGTGAGAGCATTTTATAAATGGAATTTTGGCAGGTGTTTGTCCTGACGTATACCTTCTTTATAGCTGCCTGTGTAATAATTGTCTAGCTAAAAATGAATGGACACCTGAACAGAGGGAATGTTTTCTAAAGGGCATTTTTGTATGAGAATGCTTTTCCTGTTTACACACATTTCAAGTATTTTCATTAGTGTTTTTGTGTGCGTTTGTATTAGAAAACTGCACAGGAGTGTGGTTATAGCCCATGATGTAAGTGGCCATCTGGAATGTAGCACAGTTTTCTTCAGCTGAGAAGAGGTTTTGTCAATATGGACGTACTTTAACTGCTGTGCGAATTTCATTGTCTTCCTGTAAAAAAAATCTTTACCATTGGAAACTGATATGACTTAACTATCCCAAAAATAAGTGACACCTTACCAAAGCAACACATGTTTAGGGGTGTATTTACAATTTGCTTTTAAACAATCAAATGTATTCATAAAGCCCTTTTTACATCAGCAGTTGTCACAAAGTGCTTTTATAAAAACACCCAGCCTGAAACCCCTAGGGGTACCCCCCACAATAATCCCTTGTTGACAGGGAACCTGTGATATGTGGCAAATTCATTTTCTGTTTTCCATCACAAACTGACACTTAGCGAAAACCTTGGGACTCACTGCAAACACAGGCTATTTTAATACACTTTGAGGCCAAAGTGAAGAATACAGCACAACAGTGTTAATCACACTGGATTCTCCTGTGAAACATCTTAAACCTTGCATGTACAGTGAATGGCTATCAGATCCACAACATATTACTCATTTGATATGTGCTGTTAGACTTATCTCTAGATATGGGGTTCTTCAGGATTTGCTATGCACTCACTCTCTGTAATTTCAATGAACGTTACAAAGCTGCTCAGCCTCACTTAAATGGTAATTTGACCTTTAATAATAACCACAGTTTTCAGCCCATGGATTCCAACTTGCTCTTTGCTGCACCGGAATAGAGTCTTCAGTATGCTATTTCACAGATACACATTATATACTCACATGGTGTGATATTTTTCTTTTTCACACCACGTTGCCGTGAGGTTTCAATATGATTTATGTGGTTTGTATAGAATACAATTCAACCTGTAAGCAAAGCACTTCTTTGTATGATGTTGTTTGAGGAACTGCCTGAAGTAACCGGGCCACCATTTTAGAAACAAGGGAAAGTAGCTTCTGTTTATGCACGCATTGTCATGTCTGCTTGAGCAACAGATCAGATCATTTGTCAGGTATTAGTGTCTGCTATACTTTACAAGTTGACAAGTAATTTATTGACACTTACAGATAGCTGAAATATGACACTTTCCTGTGCTGCGGTTAAGTATCACAATAGGAGAAAAAATACTTAAAAATTAATGCGACAGATGGGATTACATTTTAATGAGTTCACCTCCCAGGAGCAGGTTTCCTGTAGCAATGCCAGGGTGTCCAGGAACATATGGATGGAATTCCCAGGAAATCCTCTAAAGTATTCTTATTCATGCATGTATCTCCAGCAGGGCATTTCACTGGAACCACACAGGGCATTCAATTGGCACACTGTACTTTCACCTGTGCGTCTCTACTAAAAACAAAAACAACTTTTATTATAATTATGAACCAGGAATGCATGATACTGCGGGGTCCAATAATGGGGTAATAGTAGTAACTATACTGAAACTGCCTTCAGTTGATATAGCAGCATTGGTGTTGTCAGCAGATACTCAACTTGTTTACAATAAACAATTTGTCTTCTTAGATTACTACAAAAAAGTACCTCATTATTGCTGGTGCAGACATTTTCAACAAACCAGTTACAGTGTAGCACTAATGGAGTAGCAGGTGCCATTTACCTTCAATGCATCGATCGTGTGCATAAACACCTGGGTCCTAGACTTGTCAGTTGGAAAGAGAGAGACAGAGTGAAATTAATACATGCCAACCGTGATATGCATTGATCTGTTTGTCCTCTGTCCAGTCTGCAGAGATTGATCCTGTAAGCTTGGCTCTTGCAACTAGTGCACAGAAAAATTTGCAGCAGATGGCGCAACCAATTTACGACAGCCTTAAAAGTTCCACAAGCTGAGACAGTTTAGCATGACCCCTACCTAATAGGAATAGATTAAGTAGGGGACTGATCAGAGACGCTACCAAGAAAACAAAGGCAACTTTGAGTTACAACATTTTATGGCCAAACCTGGTCAAAGTGTGCATGGGAGAACAATATTCAAAGCACTTTGCAAATTTGGCTGTTTGGCCTAAATACAAAGTATTATGTTTGGGGTAAACCTAACATGGGACATCATCCAAAAAACATAATCCTTACTGTAAAGCATGGTGGTGACTGCATCAAGTTGTGGGGATGTTATTCTTTTTTAGTGATGGGGAAATGGAATGGGATGGAAGGGAATATGAAAGGAGCAACATACAAAAATGTCCTTGAGGAAAACCTGCAACTGTCTGCAAAAACACTGAAACTCGGATTAAAGTTCAACATTCAGCAAGTTGATAAAAAGGTCAGTGTCCTTGAGTGGCCCAGACAACACTAGATTTAAATCCATCAAAAACATGTGGTATGATTTGAAGATTGAGGTCCATCAGTGATCCTCAAGGAACTTGACAGAGCTTGAACATTGTTGATATAGATGGTCAAATATAGCTTAATCTAGATGTGTGAAGTGGGTAGAGAACTATCCCAGCAGACTGTAAATATTGTCCAAGTTTCTTCTAACAATTATATACTCTGGAGGGTAGACAATATCAATTGATCAATAATACATAGTAATACATATTGAATTGATCAATAATACATAAATTCCCCTTAATAGGGTTGAGTATAGTGTGCAATTATATAAAGGGGAATCCTAATTTAAAATGATGAAATTCACTATACACTATATAATATACATTGTTTAAAAAAGTAATGGTAGGTGTAGACCTATAGGCACTGTAGATTGGTTAATACAGAATGATAGAAAGAGAGAGTGAAATATTGATAAATAAATTAATAGATAAGATACGTGTTTAAAATGTAAAATCTTGTTTGTAAATCCTTCTGCCCATTCAATGACGCAGCAGCTGTCGTTACCATGGCGGTTTTAATGGCGACACCCAGTCACAAACACCATTTACTCTGTAGTAAAAATTACTACAAAACAATTCAAAGCATTCGTGTATAAAACTGTTACAAGTTACAACTCCCCAGTAATTCTCAGGGCTGTTCTTAGTTTATTTCCCAGGTATGTCATTATGGCACACCGTCCGTCGATTGGCTGTGAAAAAGCTGACTCAGTCCAATGAGAGCAAAGAGCGCGGGAAAACGTTGCATCCAGACTTGCCCAAAATATGCGGAGTGATTTGTTAACGTTTACTGGCTCACTTTACACATGAAGGAGGAAATGGTTCAGGCGGGCTACTAACGTTACTACAGCATAATATCATGTCGCTGGGGACGTCAAGTGTGTGTCCCACTCAGAAAAGAACACTCTCGTGTCTTCTTGGTAAGTTGGCTAGGTACTTGCTAGCTAACTACCCTTATGTTAGTTGGCTACAGCACAGACAGTTCTACAGTAGCTAGCTTATTAGCATTATCTTTGCACCACAACCCAACATTGCTAGGTTTTATAAAACGTATATAGTCTCAGTTGCCAGGTTACTACCGCGTTTTCGACAACGGCAACTACCCTACAGACTGTGAGTTACGTGGTGGTGGCTTGCTATATAAAGCAGGCGTCGACTCATTCAGTTACAATTCCATTGAGAATTAGACTGCGTAGTATGGTCATCGGTGCAAGTAAGGGGTTCAAGTATTTCAACTGCTCCTCTTGGCTTTTCATGAACAACTGTCAAAGGTTTACAGATAATGTTGTAACAGAATGGCAAGAATCAGGCAAATGATGTGAAAAATCTGTACAACGGAATCCAGACCAGTTCTGGGAACGAACATCTTGACGCCACATCATCACAACAATGGAGTTGAGTGGAGACTGAGGTGGTAGCTACCACAGACTGATTCATCAGAGAAGACTGCAATGTGTGTACAGATGGACGTCTGACTACATACAACTTACTGTAAAAATGTGAACTCTTAAACACTGAGTTCACATTTTTACTGAGTTCCTGACTGTTGGTATCCTCTGTACTGTAGCTGTAGGCCTTTCTTTGTTATGCTAAAATCCATACTTTTTAATAAAATATAACCAGAGACTTCTACTCTATCTGCTGTCTGCAATTCTGTTCCTAGTCACTGAAACCCAACTCATACAGTACCAGTCAAACATTTGGACACTCCTACTCATTATTTATTGTAACTATTTTCCATGTTGTAGAATAGTAGTGAACACATCAAACCTATGAAATGTATTTCGATTTGTTTAACACTTGGTCACTATGCGATTCCATGTGTTATTTCATAGTTTTGATGTCTTCACTATTATTTTACAATGTGGAAAATAGTAAAAAAAAATAAAGAAATACCCTTGAATGAGTAGGTGTGTCCACACTTGTGAGTGGTACTGTACATAACATAGTCATTAAAACCCATTTCATTGTATCTGAGAAACCCAACTGTCTATTCCATAGCCTTTGGCTGCATTTCCACCCGCTGCAAACCCTAACCAACCACTTACTGTGAAAGACAGGGCTGATGGATATTGTGGAATGACAAATAAGCTGCGATTAAACATCTTGTTTTTCAAAACTCTGTTACTGTTACTAACAAGTTACAAAGCTGTGATCCTGTTACAGCAGGGCGTGTTGGGAAGAGACCAAGGCAGGTGAATGCAGAGGAGCTGCAGGAGGCAGCAGTCCAGCTGCTAAACAGACACCAGAACCTCTCTGATCTTTTTCTGGAGGTTGGGGTGAGTGTTACGTGAATATATTCAGGTTCTACATCGGGATGGAATCACTGGACTGTGGTAGCAAACAAGGTTTCGATGTCTGAGTGAAGCTACAACTATAATTATCTTTACAAATGAAATCACAAGACAACTCTCATAATGCGAATTGTGCGCATACGTATTGTGGGCATATAACCATTCCCTTTCTTGATATTTTCAAATGTTTTGTGTCCCTCTATGTTTAAAGTCGCATCCTATATTTTCAGACATGTCCAAAAAATATTGTTTATGTTCATGTAATGTACGGCCAGCCTAAGACATGCTGATCATTTGTCCTTATAGAGTCTGGGCCCTTGCAATTTAATATGCAAAGGGAAATCTGCACAGAAAGAATCATCCATTGAAAGTCCTGGGGCTGTGTTTCTCGGTGAGTTTATTTTTGATTTATTTTTTTACAATTTCTAAAAGCCTCTGTCAAGGCAGGTGCTCTCAGTGTATAACTAGGGTATACTATATAGTATTGAGCCCTACTTGTGTTTATCTGTGGGAGATAATTTATGTTGGAATTGAAATGCTCTTTGTTTTTCTCAGTGAGTGAGTTGAGGAAGAAGGCTGGGGAGCTGGAGCTTCCTGTGGCAGCCCTGTCTGTGAAGATGGTGCTGGAGAGACTGTTGGACCTGACCAGCCATATCAAGGGGGACAGAGAGCAAGTCCTGCTCAACTCTGCTCAAAGGGTCGGTGCTGGGAATAGTCTGTATAAGTTTGTTTCAAGCATGATTTCCATCATCCACCATGTGGGTTTATGATGCTAGTGTTTAAAGAGTTTTCCTGGTAGTGGTTTTCAAAGGTTTTGCAGATGGGGGGAACCATTTTGCTATAGGAAATTCATCAGTGAAACCCTTGTAATCAGAACCCAAATATAGTGAGGTAAGAGTAGCATATAAGGTGTTTTACTTTGGCATAGCATGGCTGAACGAAACTGTGTTATGGGCCCTGAGAAGCAACCTTTTCAATGTCCACCCTGTGGCAACAGAGATGTCCAATTTGTAATTGTAATTACAGGCTCTGGGACAGTCGAATATCTGGAAATTTGCTGTCAGAAGCACATTCTGCCATGCAGTTTTGCTTTTTATTACACTGCTTGCTCACCCAGGAAATATGCCAGTATCAATGCGTTTGGAGGAGAGCAATTCTTCGTCTAACGACCTCAATAAAACTAACAGGCGCCCTACCCCGCCACAAGGAGTCCCCAGAGTGTGAAGTGGCCAGGCATCCCCCTCCGACCATCCAACCTCCCAACCCTGACAGTGCTGAGCCAATTTGACACTACCAGTCACGTTCTCCGTGTTGCCACCTGAATAAGAACCTGGGTCTCAATGACACAGCTGTGTTGCAATGCCGTGTCAGCACAGATAATTACATTGTGCATAATTAGGCATTTCTGTGTAGTACAGATTTTGGACCCATGCTGTTATTGGCATGCCACTATTCAGTCACAGGGCGTTAATAGATTTAATGTAGTTCAATAACTGAAATAATTTTTTCCAAACTCAAAGTATCATCTCAGCGAAAACATTTTTGGGACATCTTGAAATCTTAATTCATAGACCTTGTACCTGGGGTTGTATTTTTCTGTGTTGTCAAAATCCTGACTGTCAGCTTGCAAGCCTTTTCGACATTCTCAGCTTTTGTTCTGTTCAGGCCCAGCTCTCTGTGCTGTTCCAGTCAACCCGTGAGCTCCTTTCTCTCGGAGCCTTCTGCTCTAAACTCTTCTGGCAGGAGTACTGGAGGGATCAGGTGAGTATGAGTGGACACTAACCAGACTGTCTTGTCAGTCCACTGTTCATGTCTTCTGCGGTTTAAGGTTGGAGCCTGTGTTTATATACTGTACTCGTTACATGACTTCCTTGCGTAGAAGCAGCCCGTGCTGGAGGTGGTGTACCATTTACACACTCAGAATATCCTCAGTCTGGACTACGTGTTGGAAAGGTATAAGTAGCCTGGCTAATATCTACATACTGTGTTATGGAATGTATGTTGGCTTTTACAAGCTTCTCAAACCGATTGTGTCCTACAACTCCTATTACGTCTTTGATGTGGTATTCATCGATTCCCATTTCCCCCGGCTCTTGTTGCGGTAGGAGTGGGGCAAGGCTCTGGTTGGTGTCTGAGTTGAAGGCTGTGTGTGGTTGGACGGCTTCCGAGGATGATGAGGGAGATGGGGTTCGTCAGCAGGTTCTGTCCAGTAAGCCTTTACAGTCGTCACAGTGAGCCAATCCCATTGAAACGCGACTGTGTGTGTCGGCGCAATGTAACCTGGACAGCCACTGTGCTGTGTTGCAGCTGTGGTGACAGCGCTGGTACAAGCTGGCTTTGAAGAGACCCAGGACTCTGCTGTGCCAACGTCCAGGAAGCTTTCCCAGGTGTGCTGCTTAGTTCTGGATGACATGCTCTCTTGTGAGTGTTAGTTCCTTCCTCGTTGAAGCACAAAACTGCAGTACACAGGATCTACTGTATATTGCCCTGCTAAGATCTGTTTGTTAACCTCTGATATGTTTTCTCTGTTGTTGTTGTTGTTGTTGTTTTTTTTTTTCAGGGGTCCTGGATACTTTGGGTAGCAAGCAGACCCTGCAGTCTGGCGAAACCGCCGCGGCGCTATGGTGAAGAAGACAGACTGCCAACCAATCATGACGATAGAATAGAACATAATCATCCGTATTCATTCTCGTGTCTCTCTTTCGGTTCATCAAGGGTGCAGATGTTCGACGCTTCCTTGTGCGGTGTCTCCGTATCACCTGACGCACTGCGCCGTTTCTTTACCCACTGTCTCACCCACACTCTCACTTACAGACCCAGACTCAAAGGTTAGACCACTGGACATATTACAGTTGACACGGGCCGTTGATATACGGAGGGCTGTCTTGTAAAACAACCATCTGTCGCTGTGTTCTCTGCATCCTCTGTAGTATCTGATGCCGTTGCCACGCAAAGAGAGTGGGGCTTCGCTAAAACCTGCCCGCTGTTGACCACCTTATTTCGTAAGGTAAATGACTGGTGCTCTGCTGGGTTTTTATGAATACCTACCTACAGCTGTGGAAACAGAAATGTTCAATTTGAAGTGGTTTCTTAATTTTTACCCTTCTGTTCCTCACTCAAAACCTTCCTTTTCAACTTTTTTGGAAAGGAAAGAAAAAGGTGCTGTGGTCTCTTAATTTTTTCCGGGGCTGTATATGTACATTGTCCTGTTCGGTTAATAGTGAGTGAGTGAGTGAGTGAGTGAGTGAGTGAGTGAGTGAGTGAGTGAGTGAGTGAGTGAGTGAGTGAGTGAGTGAGTGTGTGTGTGTGTGTGTGTGTGTGTGTGTGTGTGTGTGT
>JACXGI010004325.1:0-37348 GCA_016801175.1 Esox masquinongy
TCAATTTATAACCAAAATATGTGCTCATGCGTTTTTACATTTTTCTGACTATTTCACATTATTACTCATGTAAGTGTCTCAAAAAAATTGTTTTCAATACATCCTCCATGTAGCTGAGGGTCTGCAGAATCCCAGAATACAAAGCACTTCCTTCTACTATAAAGGATGACCATTTTAGAAGCCAAAATGTCAAGGTAGTTCACAGGCGCACTTTAAAACCCTAGCCCTTTAAGTGTTAACTATAATTAGCAGGCAGAGGCATTCCTTATTCATTACACTGAGCTTACACATAAGCTCCTTTTTAAGTTTGAAGGATGATACATCACTTACAAACCAAGCCTAAATCAGCAATAAACGCCTGAGCAGTTCACTGTTCTCTGCAACTTTGTTAATTACAGTGTCATTGTCCAAGGTCATAAAAATGTATTTTTCGGTGGACATAATCATAAATGCCTCCAGGCACTCTTCAGTTAAAGTGCTTCTTAGCCCATGCCTAACAAATTTTGTAGGCCAGTCCAATCACATGGTAAGCCTTAGTTAACATATTGTACTGTGAAGAGTATAAGGTACACATAAATGGCACAGTTTTTGCAGGAGGAACATGTCCTGCAATGTAGTTGCACTTCCTGCCCACCCACCAAATCCTCCTCACCTTCCTGTGGCATCTCACTGGCGGTTCTGACAATGTAATTCTCCAGAGGAGACTTCTTTGGCTTATCCCACTGGGCCAGGCTAAAAAGCTCAGCACATTATGTGCCAACCTGAGCTCTTTCATCAAACCTAATCAGACATTTACTTAGTTCTTGGAGAGCTGAGTTGGGGAGCCCATGTTCGTTTACTTGAGCAAAGTTTCTAGGGTCCAGACAGGCAAAATCAGAGCTAAGTTTTGAATTAGCAGAAAATCTCTCTATCACAGTGTCCAGAATGACGTTATATAAAAAAAGAAGAAGACCCCACACACATCCTTTCTATATCTCACAAAAAGTGTTGCACCTTTATCGTTAACATTGGGGACTTCCATTCTACCTGTTCTGGCTGAACTTGTGGGCTCAAGGCTCACTCCTGATACTGTGTCAAAATCAACAGTGAGTGGCTGAACTTTATGACCACCTGCCTAATATTGTGTTGGTCCCCCCTTTGCCTCCAAAACAGCCATGACACGTCGAGGCATGGACTCCACTAGGCCACTGAAGGTGTGCTGTGGTATCTGGCACCAAGACATTAGCAGCAGATCCTTTAAGTCCTGTAAGTTGCAAGGTGGGGTCTCCATGGATTGGACTTGTTTGTCCAGCACATCCCACAGATGCTCGATTGGATTGAGATCTGGGAAATTTGGAGGCCAAGTCAACATCTTGAACACGTTGTTGTGTTCCTCAAACCATTCCTGAACCATTTTTCCTTTGTGGCAGGGCTCATTATCCTGCTGAAAGAGTCCAATGCCATCAGGAATACCGTTGCCATGAAAGGGTGCACATGGTCTGCAACAATGCTTAGGTATGTGGTACGTGTCAAAGTAACATCCACATGAATGGCAGGACCCAAGGTTTCCCAGCAGAACATTGCTCAAAGCATCACACTGCCTCCGCCGGCTTGCCTCTTTCCCATAGTGAATCCTGGTGCCATGTGTTCTCCAGGTAACGCACACGCACCCGGGCCTTCCACATGATGTAAAAGGAAACATGATTCATCAGACCAGGCCACGGCCCAGCCTTCACTCCCCACGTGCATCAATAAGCCTTGGCCACCCATGACCCTGTCGCCGGTTCAATGCTTTTCTTGGACCACTTTTCCTTACTGACCTCTGCAGACCGGGAACACTACACAAGGGCTGCAGTTTTGGAGATGCACTGACCCAGTCGTCTAGACATCACAAATTGGCCCTATTCAAAGTATGCCATTTTTGGCCATTTTTGCTGCTTCTAACTCATCAACTTTGAGGACAGAATGTTCACTTGCTGCCTAATATATCCCACCCACTGACAGGTGCCATGATAACAAGATTTTCAGTGTTATTCACTTCACCTGTCAGTGGTCATAATGTTATGGCTGATCGGTGTATGATGCTATACAGTATATATATCATATATAGGGTGGGTTGCACCAACATAAAATAACTTTTAAACAGGGTTAGCCTAAATCATGATGTGCCATGATTAGCGTGGCAAGCAAATAGCCTAGCCAAGCTCACATTATTTTACGAAGGAGTTGTGCGGTCTACTTTAAAAATAACAGATTTAAATAAAATAAAAATACCCACTTTTGGGGTGTTGTATTTCACAGTTTGGCAATTATTAATAATTATTAATTAGTCACGGAAAAGTTTAAGCTATTGTCAGATCGACACCCTACCTGTCTCATTATCACCATCGCCACCATGTATAGATGGGCTTTGAGTCGCCATCTGCGGGCTGGTTTGCCCTCGAAATATGTGGGTTAGTTTTACATATTGGGTCGCGTCTTGCTCCAATGCCTTTCTTTTCTTTGACCTAGCTTTTTCCACTCCTCCTTTTCTCTTTTTATTCTCCATCCCTTCACATTCTATTAGCCACTTGGCAATCTCGTCTTTGATGTAAAGTTTACATCAGCTGACAGATGCAAACTCGACCAATTAGGGTTTTTGATGGCCGAGGGCGTGCCAGTCCATTCAGCAGCGCATGTGTGTAAAAAAGAGAGGAGGTCGGACCAGCGCACTATCGGTCATCGGCAGGTCAGTGGCCCACGCCACGTGGAAGCAAGTATACCAATGATAAAATTGCTTTTCCTCACCCTTGTCACTGGCCCAACAACCAGCGGCCACCCGGGAAAACACCAGATTCTCCCTATTACCACTCCGGGCCTGCCCCCCTTCACCCGTTTGTCCCTGTCCTTGTCCATCAGGTCATTCTGACCTGGTTAGGATTTATAGACTCTGGACACAGCCCAAATGCATTTACTAATTATTACAACTTGTACTCTTAAAATGTTCACCCGGCACAGCCAAAAAAGGACTGGTCATCCCTCCGAGCCTGGTTCCTCTCTAGGTTTCTTACTAAATTTTGGCCCCCTCTTAGGGTGTTTTTCATAGGTTCAACATTGCTGTTGCTTGCACCTTGGGGTTTCACACTGGGTGTTTTGTGAAAGCACTTTGTGACAACTGCTGATGTAAAAAGGGCTTTAAATACATTTGACTGTTTGATTGAACTCTACTAAGCCCTTTTTTGAATTCAGACAGTTTTTGGGTATTCATGTACTGACCTGTTTCTGCCTGCTTTAGCTTTGACTCCGATTCCTTGTCTAGCCCCAGCCTGTATGTTACCTGCTAATAACACTGTATTTTACCCATCAGCATAGAGCAGTGACCAGACTGTGTGACCATAGAAGACTATGTGAGCAGAAAATCCCACTTGCCCACTCAGCAGTTCTTGCGCTACAGGTGCTCAATGTCTTTTTTCCTGCTCTCCAAAAAATATCTCCATTTTCACAGAAAAGAAAACTGCCTCACCACGTTGGTCCATTTTGTTTTGTTTAAAACAACAGTTTAACAAATACTTTTGTAATTGCGTAGGCTACCATTTAATTTTCAAGTAGGCTATCCTAGAAGCACTCAACATCAAAATTTTAAACGGGATAATGTATGCCTAAATGTATGGAATGTTGATGAAGTAAACAAAAATGCCCAGCAATTTTGAGCGCTACTGGAGCAAAACTGGAGTGGAACAGATTGCTGCCGCTCCAAAATGTTCCAAAATGATACATTCTCTGTGCTCAAGCCAAATTATGTGCGCCCCGCTCCTCACTTCATTCCATCTCCATTCCACACACATACTCTGATAGTGACAAATTGCTCAGTCGGCCTGTCAGCATGGATGCACTATTGTAAATTTTTTCTATCCTCAAAGGGCTTACATTCTTTTTTAAATACAATAATGTAAAAACCACTGCTCAACCTAGGAGGCCAGTCTCTCCAGTTGGTGGGCCGGTGACCACCCAAGCCCACCAGTCCCTCCCTGGTGCAGAAATTGTTAAGGTTACCCTCAGATGGGCATTGGCTACGTTTTGGAACTTTCTTCTACTAGTGGCTGAAGCACCAACATATAACTACTACTTCTGTTCTGGGCATGAATAAAACATGTATTATTACATAGTTTTAGGAGTTAAAGATATATTTTTATAAATTCCATTAATCCCACACACAATATATATTTTTGATATTAATATGTTTTTTTGTTCAATGTATTCGCCTTTGGGCCAGATAAGGCCAGTGAGCCCCCTGTTTTAGCTGACCCCGATGTCTCCAGTTCTCTTAACCACATATAGTTGTGTGCAGTTATGCTGCACACAACTGGAATAAACTACCAGAAGATCTTAGACATGCCACAAACGTATCAATTTTTAAATCCAGGTTAAAAACACTTCTTTTTTCACGCACCTATGACTGAGCACTTAAACTTAACCTCACTGTTTAGCCTATGTTTTCATCCCGTTTTTATTCTATTTCTATTTTCTTATTATATGTTCTATTATTATGATGTTGTTTTGATGTTTTCATTTGAGTATTTGTTTTTATGCTATTGTATTTTTATATTTTTTTCTTTTTCTTTGTAAAGCACATTGAATTGCTTCTATGTATGAATTGTGCTATGTAAATAAACTTGCTTGCATATAATGGAATATATTCATGGAAGCCAAGCTTCCCTTAAACTTTGATTTATAAAACCATAAACATTATATAAAAATGTATCCATATTTCTGTGTTTTATTTTCCTTCAATTTGCAAGTGGCTCTACTGGAGGTTGGAAAAAAATTACCCTTTTTTTTGGTTCAGTGTTCCAAAACTCTGGATTTCAAATGATACAATAACTATATTTCCACAGAATTAAGGTGCAGAGTAACAAAATAAACATGACACTGTATTATTGGCAATTTCCCTTGTCACTCCATTTATTTTGTCTTCATCTACTCAACAGACATTCTCATTGGTTGGTTTGTGTAGCTTACTGATAAGGGGTAATGTTTCAGTGAAAATCGTCCCAGTCAGCGAGCGCCAGACTAACAGTAAGCCTATAGTTGCAAAACACGGTACCTAAAAATAATTTTTAATATTCCTCACTGCAGTTGGGAATATATACATTATATCAGGTTGTCTGTAAATATCTTGAGAATATTATACTGAGTATTTGGTGTTCCTTAATTAATATCTAATATGAATTTTATGAAATATAGTCTCTCAAAGGTAATGCTAGCTAGCCATGTGCAAGTCTGCAGTCTGTAGCTAACAAAGGAATTAATGTATTCTGTACAGTGGGTGCAACATGTAGATGAATTGCAACTGTTTTGCATGACATAATTCTCTGAATTTTATATCAGGTACAGTGTTGTTAATATTTATTTAATTTTACATTAAAAATATGTTGTTGTAACCTCAGTGACAATCAGCCCAGTCAGTGAGCACCAGACTAACATTTGTACAGTGGGTGCAACATGTAGATGAACTGCAACTGTTTCACATGACAGAAATATCTGCATTTTATATCAGATGTCCTGGAATGAATACCTGACTGATGGCAAAGTCTCCAACCACTGAATAAAACACAATGCAAGAAGCGTACTGTTATACCACTATCCAAATACTTTTGGAGTTACCGTTTACTGTATGTGATGTTGTTTATAAAGTGTAAAATGTAACAGTTGATTGATGTTGGAAAGCATTTGGCCTTTATTGATAAAACAAAAGAAGACAATAAATATCTAATCAGCTTTGAGCTTCTAGGTAATCGTTACGTACTTGAACAATTTCTGATTAGTGTGATTTGAATTAATTAATACCACACATTAATCCCAACAGAGTGGATATTTTTTCTAGGGATAATCTGTCAGACATGGACTGCTTGGTTTTGAAGCATTTATGCCTAAGAATAAGTTTTTTTATTAAACTTATTGTAACTTTCTGTTTGTTTTAAATCAATAGTTGTTTAGTAGTCTGAAAATGTCAGAAACATGAACTGGCTTGGCCATTCTGGAGCTCATGATTGTTATATGCACCATGCTTAAAGGTCTTCATGCAGTTGAATATATTCTGCGACATGTTTGAATTTGTTGTCTTTTGTCGTTGTCTCAACAGTGTTCTGTTTATGATGGTGGCGTGGACTACGAACTAACAGCTTAGAGCAATTAACACTACAGGGCAATGTTCTATAATTACTTTTTCCAGGCTTGACTTCCCCAGTGACTTTACCCACGCAGTGCTACAGACCCTACACCAGCACAAGGAGGTTGTGGCCAGATAAGATTACTGAGTGTAACCGTTAATGCTAAGAGCCAAAATGGCCCTAAACTGTAGATAGAACTAACTGGATCAGCAGTGGAGTGAGGTTTGGGATGGAAAAAAGGAACAGCCCACTCATAATGTAATGCATCTGATTGGCTTGTGAGGTGCGGCATTGTTGTGGAAAGTTACAGCCAGATGGTTCTCAAATGGTTTTGCGCATGGACCGAAAATAAACCAGGTGGTTTCAGTTTGGGCATATAATTTGCCTCGCAACCGAATTGCAATCTGGCAAACAATTTTTTATACAGTACATGTGACTATTATAATTTGTCATTTCCACCATTTCCATTGGCAATAATTCCATAGAGGTCATATTCTTGAAAAATCTGTTAGCAGCTAAGCTTACATGTTTGGGACTGCCAAACCTGCTACATAGCGCTGCTAAAACATGTAGCTCCACATTGAAAATGGTGATTTAGAATAAATTGTTTGAGATTTTTTTTTATCCATAATTTCTACACACTTTCTAAATGGAATTAGTTTCAATTCACACAGGATATTTATTTCATATAAATTTAATTTACTAATATGGATATTTTTTAATCAGACAGACAAAAAAAAAATTCTCTACATTGTAACAGGTGAGGTGATATGCAGTGGAGTGAGGCGTAACATGATAAGGACGACAGAGGCACAGCATCACCTAGTGGAATTTCCAACAAGGTATATCACAGTATACAACTTGTGGCCAAAGGTATAGGAATTATACCTCCTTCAAATAACTTAAAATGAGTTAAAAATTACCAAAGTATTTGGTCTCCACAATTCTTTGTTTCACTGTAAATATTACATAACATTTTGGAGGATTTAAAACATTATATATCATTTTAAATCATAAAATTAAAAAAATGGCATTCATAAAATGATTGACACTATGGACTAAATATTTGGTAGCACAAACTTTGGCCAAAATAACTGAAATCGAATGCTTCCCAAAGCCATGGATGTGCTTCCAGCAACTCTGCACTGGCAGTGTGGCATATTCTTGTGCAAACTACTACAGTTCTTCTGAAGGGAGCCTTCTCCCAACTGCTGTTTTCAGATCTCTCCTCTGGTTTTCAATATGATTTAGATCTGGATTCATTGCTAGCCGCTTCAGGACCACACTATGTTTCGTCTTGAACCAAGTGTTTCGGGTCATTGTCCTGCTGAAATATCCATGACCTTTAACAGAGACCTAGCTCCCTGACACTGCAATGAACCTTGGTATTTTCTGTATTTCATGATGTACTGCACACTTTCAATGCACCCAGTACCAGAATCAGCAAACACTACTGAATGCACCCAAAAATATTGCTGAACCTTCTCCATGTTTGACTGTGTGGAATTTTCTTTTAAGGCTTCATTTTGTTTACTATAAACATAGAGATGGATTGATTTACCAAAACATTTATAATTTTGATTAATCTGTCCACAGGAGATTGTCCCAGAAGGATTGTGGTGTGTTGCAATGTGTTTTGACACATTTCAATCAGGTTTTCTTATGTCTCTCTCTCACCAGTCGGGTACTCCTAGGTCTCCTACAGTACAATAGCCATTCATTAAGCTGGCAACAGACAGTTGGAATTGAGACTGTTGTACCTTGTGTCTGAAAGTCAGCTTGAATCGCTGTGGCAGTTGGTCAACAGTGGCATGGGCCATAGATTTCTTCTTAACATTGCATACATTGGAAACAGGAATATCAAGGAATATCTGGAGATAGAGATGTAGCCTTGATATTGGCTGGCTGCAATCTTTTGTCTGATCTCAGTTTTCTTTTATTTCTCCATGCTCACTGCAGTATACACAATGATACAAAACAGGAGAATGAGTAATTTTCTCTATTCAAACTGGTAGAATAAGACATTTTCATTTTGCAGTCACCTGCAACTCACAGGTAACTTACATTTCAAAGTAAAGAGGAAATTTATTACTAGTTCAAAGAAGATGCCAATAATATTTTCCAGACCATTTCAGGATTTCTTTGTGGAATTATTCAGACTTTTTGGAAAACCAAAGAAAATATCCCTATTTAAAGCAAAGACCTGGGAGCAACTAGGGTTAACTGTCTTGCTCAGCACTGAACAATAGGATTTTCCTCCTTGTTAGCTCAGGGATTAGAACCAGCTAGCTTTTCTTTATTGGCTGATGCTCTTGACCACTACAGTAGGCTACCTTGCCGCCACATGGTACATATGGTACATATAATAATACAAAGTTCTCAGGGTGCCAATACTTTTGGCCAAGACTAAACAATGTAGTTAATAAAATTCCTAAACATTCACTGCTGACAGACTCAATTTATTAATTAACTCTTTGGTTTATATTACAGGGTGTTATTCACTATCCCTTGCACACAAGAGCTAACAAGTTAGGATGCCAACCTTGTAACTATAACACATCCATAATCGGACAGCCTTCAGTTTTGGTATGACAAAAGCACTTTAGAGATGGATAAAGGCAGCGAGGAGGCCAATGCTACAGAGGGATGTACAGACACCATCAGCAGCCCTTTATTGGCTAATTAGCAGACTGAATTGGGGTCAGAGAATGGCTCAGCCAAGTTTGACCATTAATATTGATGTATCCTGTTACATAGTTTCTAAATTTAAAGTACACAGAAACTATGAAAGAGAGTGTCATCCCAAGAGACTTGCTGAGGAAGGCTTGCTGAGACCAGGATGACTGCACTCTGTCCCTAGCCACGGCTGACGTGAGGAGAGCTTTTCAAAGAGTGAAACCACGGAAGTCACCAGGGCCAGATGGTATTCCAGGCCATGTCCTCAGGGGGTGGTCGACCAGCTAGTTTTCACCTCTATATTCAACCTCTCCCAGACTCACCTCCTCTGCACTGTCTCTGAGCATCGGTGCCCCCCAGGGCTGCGAACACAGTCACCTCCTGTACTTCCTGTTCATGCATGACTGCAAGGCCACACACAGCTCCAACGTCATCTGTAGGTTTGCTGACAACACCACCACCCTGGGTCTCATCTCCAACAACAATGAGACTGCTTACAGAGAGGAGGTAGGGGACCTGGCTACATGGTGCCAGGACAATAACCTTTCTCTTAACGTCTGCAAGGAGATGTTCGTGGACTTCAGGAAGTGGGAGAGGGCTGATCATGCCCCCATACACATCTATGGAGCTGAAGTGGAGAGAGTCTCCACAGTTTCTCCATAGTTTCTGTGCTTGTTCTGTTGCACTGTGAAATGCTCCCCAATGAGTCTTGTGGCATATTCTTGAACATTCTTCTGAATTAGCGTCTGTCCATTAATTTTGTTGCTGCCGTAATTCATTATATCATTACTAAAGATTGAGTGAACTCATACCAGAGGCAGACATGCCATGACACATCCTCTGCCATGTTTCTTTCATAGATGAAATGGTATGCTTTGGATCATCTGCAGTTCCTTTTTTCTTCATGCTTTTGTCTTTCCATCACTTTATTAAAGGTTCTCTATCTCATCTGTCCATAAAACTCTGTTCCAAAACTGGTCTGACTGATCACTGTACTTTTTAGCAAATTTTAATCTGGCCTTTCAGTTTTTGGTGCAGATCAGAGATCTGCATATTCCATTTTAGCCTTTCTAATTCTGTTAATTCTGCTGCAAACAGTAGATTGTGACATTGTCACCCCAGCATTCTTGAGGGGATTTCACTGACTCTAATTTTAGGGTTGTTTTTCACGGCTTGTCATTTTTCTGTCATCAAATGCTGCTGTTTTCCTTGGCTGAACTGGCTGTTGCTGATTGCTAAAGACACTAATGGTCTCTTTCTTTCCAAACTGTTGATTTAGCTATGGCCAACTTTGTGCTATGGTCCTATTTGAGTTCTCCTTTTCTTTTACCATCCAAATTGTTTAACTTTCATAGACAGCTCCTAGTTTTCATGTTGGATTATGCCTATTGACACCAAACAGACTCCAATGACAATGCAAAGGATAGAACTGTGACTACAAATTCACAGCTCTTTTATGTGTGAACAATCAACGCAACAGGAAACACATTATCAGTCAGAAACAGCTGTGAGCCAAATGTCCCAATATTTAAGCTCACATAAAAAGTGGGCATGAAACTCTGACAGTGCTGTTATTCTTAGTCGATAGAACATACATTTTGAAATGGACAGAAATGAAAGGTGACATTTTTGCCCCACATATTTTAATCGTATTTAAATATTTCTTGAGTGTACAGAAAAATGTAAATTTTTACTTCACTGTCCCAATAGTTATGGAGGGCACTGTATTTACAAATTTGCAACTAACGTTGGTTAATATAACTACAATGACCACAACTCTTTGTGACTCAGGTAAAAGAGAAGGAGGATGAAGCTTTTCCATCTGACAAGAGAAAAACCTATGATATGGTGACAAAATGTTGTAAAACACTATCATTCTACTATTACATTAGCATTCTACTATTATTATTAGGAATACTTTATTTTATGAATTAAGTCTGAGCGGTATGGATGGTAGAAAATTATGCCAGTAGGAATATGTACCCCTGTATGTATTTTTAAAAACCTTTTAAAACATAATTCACAAAGCTGCTGAGACCAACTTTTACTAAGGAATGGGGAGAAATCTGAAACTAATAGAAAGGATGGGGTTGACCCCGTTGCTATGGATGATGTCATGTTCCATGAACAAGCTTACTTACTATGCCCACAGTGATTGGATGATAGGGGATGGGTCTTTAACAGTGAATTCATCATAGCAATACTTTAGAAGGATGTGTCATGTCGCCATACTGAAATAAAGAAATTAAAATAAAAATGTAGGCGAAGTGTTACTGACTAAACATGAAACCAAGAATGATATACTGACCAGTCAAGTATATGTTCAGCTAATTGTCAACCACCAACCCCATCTCCAGGACCCTACGGCACACAAACAATTCCTCGTCCTCCTCCTCTGCCACCCTATGGCTGGAGGGCCTCAGTGCTAACCAAGCCCTCCACCACCTCCTCGCCTGTACCTCCAGGGATTGGTCGTCAAACCCCTCTGGAGGCCGCCGAAGCGTTACTCTGTCCTCCTCCTTCACCTGGTCCCGACTCTGCAGAGTCCCCACGAGTTGGGAGATAGTAGCACTCGTTGTCCTCCTCTGACGCCTCTATGTACATGGCTGCAGAAGCTCTTCCATGAACCCCCATGAGTGTAGCGGCAGGGGCTCTCCAACCCACACCTCCAACAGACCCCATAGCCCCCTCCCCAAAGAACTGTATGGGGGGTTTTCTGGGCTGCTTGCTGGGCCTGCCCTCTGGACCGCCGACGTGGTGCCCGCCAGCATCGCTGCTGGTCTGGATTTAGAGCTAGACAATAGAGATACTCCTCCTTAGAGACAAGTTCATTACCCCCAAAGAGTTCCTCCATGGTCCAGCTCCACTTGGTCCTGTTGTGGTGGATCATTCTGTCACGGCTGGTAGGCAGGACCCAAGGCGCAGAGCAATAGTAAAGAAACATTCCTTTATTTTTTTCATTCAAAAACAAAAAACAAACAAAAAATGGAGCGACCGCAACCGCCAACTGAAGGGCAGTAGAGATGGAAGTAAACTGAAGTTGCGATGGGACATGCGAGGCTGATGCATCAAGGCTTGCTACAAGAAACATGCTGAAAGTAAATTAGTCTACAACCTAATTGTCAATAATTAATGAAATTCGCAAATTAAACTGTGAATGTCAAAACATTTCTCCTACATCATTCATTATCAATAACAGGCGGGTATCCACAATACCGTACATAAACTGTTGTTAGAATTATCTTAGAATTTTGGTAGAGACATCAGCTGGCCGATAGCTCAACGTGGAGAGCTGTGGATGGATATGTCATTCTTTTAGAAAGCCCATTTTGAGTCCCAGTGATTACACTTTCATTAAGAGTTGTCTCTTAATTTTTTACAGAGCTGTATGTCAGCTCAGTTCCCCTGTGTGATTGCGAGGTATTGGCGACTTTTCTGCATTCTGAGCATATTGTCATTCTTTGGTATTGGTCTTTCTCTGGTCCCAGTGGGTCAACAGCTGCTACTTGTCCTGCAAACTCCTGAGTTGTCAACGGGCACTCTGTGATTGGCATCACAACGTCACTGGTTGTGTCAGTAGGGAGACCACTGTTCTCCCAATCAATATGGGGGATGTTCAAGTCCTGCAATGTGTAGATAAAAATATGTTTTCTGTCTATTCTGATGGCCTTGTTCTTCATTAAATCTCTTTTGGCAAAACATCCTTGTTATACATCTGTTGTAACATTTTGCACACCTGAATGAACAATATTTAGAGTGCCAGTTAACAACATCATGATGAATACTGTAGTTATTGTACCTTAAATAATGTTTTAAATATATTTTTAAGAAGAAAAAAATAATTCTCATTCATAATTCTCTGTAAGTGTATTATGTATCTGTCCCATTTCCTACAATTGATTCGGGGTCAAGTTTCCTTCTGTTCGCATCGAATGTTTGCCCCACCAATAACATTTATGGAATCAGTCTGTGTTATGTTAACTTTAAATACATTTTCACAACAGACTGTGTTAGACTGTCAAAATATCAAATTAACATTGAAGTAGGACATGGATCGTCTAATACATAGAATTTGAATTGTCAATCTTCAACCCTTTTGTAGTGTAGCCCTCTGACTCGGAATGATCTTTCTCTGCCCACTTGCCCTTTATTTATGTAAATGAATATTTAGATAGCTAGTGACTTGATTGACATGTTACATAAGGTTCCATAAATCCAAAATGTCATATATTAGTCCACCATTGTTACAGATGGTTTCCTGAGATAAACTAAAAAAACTGAAATAGGAAAGGATCAGTCAGGGACACTAAACTGAAATCACATAAAAAAAGGTTTTACCTGTTGCCTTTTGATCCATGAACAAAATTAATGCAACTGGTAGTCAGGACACATAGGAGGCGATCAGTTGTCGTAGCCAACCATTACACAGTCCATTATCCTTCAATAAGAATCCTACAAAATACCCTTGTATGGTATGTTCCACCCTATGGTCCATGGGCCTATTCATGGAGACCTACATCAATACACCATGGCCTTCCCATTTTGGAAAACCGAATGTATCATATAATTTTGCACGCTATATCTGTTTCCCCATGCACTTTCATTGTAGCCGGGAGAGGCTTCCTTTTAAAAAATTGTAAACTCTCAGAACTGTATTATTTCTAAAAAACAATGTCTCCACAGTGTCCAGGATTAGGCTAGATAATCCGAAAAACGGGTACAGGATCAAAAATAGCTAACCTTTCCTTTAAGTTAAGTACTTCACGACAAATAGCATCTATGAACTGTAGTAATGGCCATTTGAGGCTTCATTACCGTTCTTCTAGCAGCAGGATATTATGCTAGCAGTGCTAATTCAGATTTTCTTTTTCAAAATAAAAGCCATGATTGAAATATAAGGTAATATAGTTAACAGTCTAGTCTGTACATGTTATGTTTAATGTCCGTTCCAATGTTATTCTTGTCTGTTCTTTTTCACAGACTAGATTGTTAACTATATTGCCTTATACATTTCAATGATGGCTTTTATTGTGATAAAGAAAATCTGAGTGTTGCCAGTATAATATCCTGCTGCTAAAATAATGCTAATGAAGCCTCGAATGGCCATCACTAATGAACTGTATGGCTTTTGCCACTGGCCGTTTTAACAGGTTATTAACCAGTAATAGACGTACTAGTATCTACTAACTTACGACTTGGAAGTCCTAAGAATTGAGCAATTGCTAGCGAGACTGAAGATAAACTTTACACTGCCAAAGCTAATTAAATTCATGGCACAACAACGTTTATTTTTCTTTCATTTGTGAATGATACTGATACAACAACTATTAATATAGGTGACGACATCTGACTTTCATGTCAAGTGAAAAGACGAGAAAATCGTGGAAACCCCTCCTCTTTTACTGCACAAGGGGTTGTGATCTACATTTCCCCAAAAAGCATGCATGGATGTGTACCTCGAAAATCCACCAGAAATAGTCACAATATAACCATACAGTTTTATTTTAGGCTTACTGTTACATAGCTACTGAAGGTTGTAACCATCAAAGTTTTTGTCTATCCTGAACAAATCCTAATGCACAGCATAGTGGTTAGAGACCCAGACTGCCATGCTGCTCGAACAGCGGTCGCCAGCATGGCGGTCCACGTCTCTAACCACTACGCTAATTAACAAGGGGTAGCCAGACAGTTAGTCAGTCAGTCAGTCAGTCACTCACTCACTCAGTCAGTCAGTCAGTAAGAGACATTGGCTCTTCTTGGCTGGCTGCTTACGCGGTCCGGGAAAAATCAGCCATTTATAGACTTGGAGTGGGGTTGATTGGTAAAAAATAAATAAAAATTATGTCAACATTGCTAAACTTTCACTAGGGTATGAGAGATGGACTATACTTTTCTGGCTGCAACAGGTGGAAATTAAGAGTACATCTTGTCTAAAAAGTCAGAGTATTTAGTAATTTACAGGCCTCTCCAACCACGTTCCTGGAGAGCTACCATTCTGCAGCGTCAACCATAACTCAGCCTACCAGATTCTACGAAATAGATGTTCGATAACATCTGGTTAATCAGAACTGGAGTATGAAGAAAACCTACAAAAGGTAGCTCCTCAAGAACTGGTTTAGACCGGGCAACTTACAATACTTTAACTTTACAAGCAATCACAATTAGGGCTGAGTGTTACAAACCCTGTGGCTCTAGCAGTCTAGGGTGGATGGTACAGAGACCCATAACATAAAACTCATGCAAATTAGTGTAGTGTAAATGTGTGAGTGAGAACAAATGACACAGACAACCAAAGCTACCGTCAAACATAAAACACTAAGGGAAAGGGGCTGAGCTGGACCCAAGAAATAAAATAATATGGTCAAACACCCCTAAACTGAACTTGCCTGCCTCAAGAACTGCTTAGCTAACTACTAACCAATACAAAAGTACAGTGGGTGGTCCGCTCAGTTCTAACTAGTGTTTTTAGACAAAGTTTTCCTACGGGTTGTGTATGCCCAAGGGTGAATTGCTAAAAAAAACCTTTTCCCAGGGACACAGGGATAAACAAAAACACACAGGTCGAACAAGGACTAAACAGCACACAGCAAACAATTGACTAGACAACACCAAACAAAACACCACAGCAATACATACTCACATGAAACAGGACAAAGTGAGATGTATGTGCTAAACTAAGTGATGCATGAATGAACAAAGTGTCTGTCTATCAAAAAAGGTATGTATCTCAAGAGTGTCTATGTCCATGTGGGGTAAATAAAGAGTCTCTCTGGGAGAACCAACTGACTGGGTTTTTAAACCAGGGATGTGTGATGTGATATGGGTACAGAAAAATGGAACAGGTGGTGCAATTAGGAGGGCTGTCCACTGATTGGTCCACCTCAGCAGTCAGGCAATGCACTCATGACTGCCAGGTGGGAAACACCAACGAGCACAATCAGGAACATAAGAGACACCTGGGGAAATGGCAGGAGGGGAAAAACACAAACGCACATACAGAGTACCTGCATGCGTAACAGTGAGAACAGAGACCAGGATGGCATTTATTGACAAGTTAATCTAATTTTCGAAAGTTACAAAAAGAATCTGTACTACTAATTGACTCATATGGCGGCAGTAATGCTGGGTTATTTCTTATAGACTGATTAAATCTGGCTAACAGCCAGTTACAGGAAATTATCACTGCTAGCGAAAGCATACCTGTGCATCCCAGCAACATCTGTATCGGCTGAAAGGGTTTTCTCACCTGCGGGCCTGACAGTCAACAGACTACGTAAGCCTACTCGTCTATTCCTGGAGCACGTGGACATACAGTTTTTTCTAAACAAGAATAAATGATCATAATAATATGGACATTGCCTAATGATTTTTTACATTTTCGTTAAGATCTTGCATCTATGGATGCGCGTGCCAGATTTTGTTTTTTGTTTATTAAGTTCACATAATTTATTCCTATTAAGCTTCCTTACAAGGATATTTTTTATTCACTAGAACACATCGGTAGGTTTATTTAATTTAATGCAGGCTGTAACGTACTCTGTTTATATCAGGGGTTCTTAAACTTTTTCAGTCTGGGACCCATAGTTAAAATAAATTGTTGTCTAGGGACCCAAGCTCATTTAAACATATAACTTTACATACATATTGGTACATTTATTTGCAATTATGACAAAACAAATATCAATATAACATTTTATGTTTATTTTCAACCATTCAGAACAGTTGTAAACATAAATTTGATGTTGCTGTACAATGAATGTTTTTCTTCTTGCTTAAAGTGTATATTTGCATTCTTAACAGCAATAAAAATTTATAGACTGAGTTAAAATAAAAAATAATCCTCGTTTAGGATTTGGTCTCTCTCTCAAAAACAATTTGATAGTGCACCCCTAAGACGAATAACAGATAGAGATGAACAACGAGATTTATAAACTTTGGCCATTATAAAACAAGAAACAATTTCATTTTTTAACTGGATTAAGGATTAACAATGGTATCACAACAGAATACACACACCTAATGAGAGGTGTGTGGCTGGTTAAAGTTTTCAATAAGCAAGTCTATCCTCGGCTCAGTTATTGACAGTGCACCTCTTAAGGTCATGCTCAACATTGAGTCTGTGTGAGGTTTTGTGTTTGGTTTTGGTTTGGTCTTGAATGTGCCCTGTTTTCTTTCGTTGTTTTGAACGTAGCCTGTTCATCTCCCATTATCATTTGCACCTGTGTCTCGTTTACCCCCTCTATATGAGTTCTGTGTTTGCTGTCAGTCATTGTGAGGTATTGTTTGTGTTTACAACTCTACTGAGCCTGCTCTTCCTGAGCATTCCATAGTTTGATCTTAGTATCGTAAAAGGCTGTTTGGTATCCTGACATTCGCCTGCCTACTGACCGCCTCTCTGGATTTCCCCATACTTCAGCCTCCTATCTACGTTGCTTCGCCAGTTACCGACCATCTGCCTGCCCTTTGACTTCGCTATAGCCTGTCCCTTTAGCTCTGCCATTTTCTCCCCAAAAAATGTCCTGCGCTCTGTGCTTGGATCCATCCCTCCATCCAACCAGTTCTGTGTCCATTCATTACAGTCTGTTTCTGTATTTGTTTTTTTAAGTACACCAAAGCTGAGAATCACACATGTATCTGGTGCCAAACTGGATGAGAACATCTATTGCTTTCTCAGCTAAGCATGACACCTCCTGCTTTAGAAGTGCAACCCAGAACTTCGTGAGTGTGTTCGCCTCAAAAAGCATTTTGCTACCATTGTTTGCTTGTAGTGTCACTAAGGCCTCCATCTCTGGTAGTCTTAGTCCAAGGTTTGATGAAGACACTGTTTAAAAGAGATACCTTACCCATTGAAGTTTCTGAGATCCTTGTGGGTCAGGGAAGTATCATTCAAAGTTCTGCTGCAAGCTGGCCATGTGTCTTTCTTCACTGCCTCACGCAGGGGTGAATCCAGCAGCTCCAGAAGAGCAGACAGAACAGGAAACATCCCATATGCTCCAGCATTTAGCTGTGAGTGCCAAAATCCCGGGCATGCAGTGAAGCCTCTGATGCCATCTTCAAGCTCCAGAATGTTTGATTCCTTGCCTTGGAGGCATGTATTCAGATCGTTTAGCTTTTTAAAAATGTCCACCAGGTAAGCTAGTATAGCTTTCTCTAGATAAGCTAGAACTTCCTCTCTCAATTCCCATAGCCTCTCCAGGAACCTACCCCTGGACAACCACCTGATTTCACAATGAAAGCGCAGGTGCTCATGGTTGCTCCCGTGTCCTTTCAAAGCTCTCTGAACACCCTTGTTTGAAGAGGTCTCTTCTTGATCAGATTCACCACCTTTATGACTGACTCCAAAACCGCCTCTAGGTTAGGTTGTAATGCTTTGCTGGCCAATGCCACCCTGTGTAGAATACAATGTGTCAGCTTTATGTTGGGAACTACTCTGCGGAGATGAGCAGTGAATCCTGAGTGGCAACCAGTCGTGCTTCTGGCACCATCAGTGCAAATCCCAACACAATTTTTCAAGTCAAGTTGCAGGTTTTTTAATTGAGTGTCCACCAGGTTGAAAATGTCCTCTCCCCCAGTTTTTGTTAACAAATGTTTACAAAAAACAAAATCCTCCTTGATATCATCATCACATATGTGTCTTGCATATACCATCAACTGTGGAATTTCAGCCACATCTACTGACTCATCTAGTTGAAGAGAGAATTCATTGTTCTGTTATATTTTTTCTGTCAACGATTCTTGTATGTCAACTGAGATGTCCCTTATTCTGTTTCCCACTATGTCATTAGAAAGTGGTATGGAGTCAACTTTTTTGTCTGCTTCCTCACCCAAAAGAAAGACACAGACATCCCTTAGACAGGGTTTGATTAGATCCTGTCCTATGCTGTGGGGCTTCTTTGCTTTGGCAATATTCAGGCTGATCTGGTATGACGCTTTTAAACCAGCTCTGTTCCCTCTGAATGCATGTAGGAGGGATAGAAAAAGCCTATGTCAATATTATAAATATTCCTATATTTTCATTAAGCAACTAAATGGCTTTCTTTTCTATATCATATCGCCAAACGAGCGCTCCTATTACTTAATTCAGGGCAGTTGAAGCCAAAGAGGTGTGCGAGAAAGTGTGGTCAGTCAACATGCAGCTAGCTAGTTTACATTGACTAACATTTGATTGCTACTGCTAGCTGCAGTGATTGCGTCAAACAAAAATGCACATCTTGCTGTTTACTCCTTAATTTCATCACCCATTAAAATTATGATAACACTGCCTTACTTACTCTTCCACTGTTGAAGGATGGTTTTCTGAAGTTTTCTGCCCTGCTCTGAAAGAACTCTCTGGGTTTTCCTTCGTACTGGGGATGTTTTGTTAGAAGGTGTCGTTTTAATTAGTTGGTTTTGAGCGAATCGTTGCTCAGTACTTCACCACACAAAACACATTGTGGACGGTCCTCATTGTTTCTAAATGTTTTTATGAATCCGAGAGGCAGAAACTCGCTGCTGTATTTGCATTTCATTATTTACCAATGGGACAAGGATACATGCAGGCAGTATGACATTCCAACAAGCCCAGTGACTCCTACAAATTATAGCAAGTAACAACAGACAACACCTGCTAAACAGGGTGTAGTGTGTGGGTCGCGGAGTGATCTTCAAGAAATGAAGAAAATGTAAGTCGCAATGAAAAGGCATCTCACGCAGCACCAATAAACAGAGCGCAGCTTTATGTGGGCAAATCAATTCCAGCAATTCATGAAATTATAAAATTACTCTGGTATATCGCGACCCACCATTCATATGTCTGCGGCCCAATTTGGGTCGGGACCCATACTTTAAGAAACGCTGGTCTATGTATTAAGTGTAGTTTTGTTTGGAAAGTATAGTTTTAAGAGATTGTATATAAAAATAGCTGGCTAATACATTTTGTATTTTGCTGTTATGGCCAGAAAACATTGACACAAAGACGTTAGCTAATGTAAGGCAATTCACACATATCTCTGCGCTAAGTCATGGGAGACAATTGCACATTTGCAATTGTAATTAATGGAAAAGCTTGAAACAATTATTTGAAATAAATATCTTGTTATAAAATACTAACGACTTGACAGGCCTATGCATTTGCTGCTGTTAAGGCATTTCTGAATCAGAATTTCTCCTGAGTAAAAGTGTATCTAGCCTAATTGTTTATACTAAAACATTATAGAAGTTAACTACATTTTTAAATAAAATGTTGAATTTATTGCATAACATATTACATTTACATTCAGTTTTTTTCATGTAGTACCTCTCTTTTTGGCACGAGTGTGTGGGGTCGACTATTCGTCGACAAAAGCTGAGGAATTATCGATAGTGCAAATATTTGTCATGCACATCCCTAATCACAATACATCACATTACCTCACTGTGGTTGGCATCTTTTATAGGGATCAGCCACTTACCCAAACCAGCTATCATTAATGTCAGTTCCTGAGCACCTTTTGGGGTGCGGAGATCTGCTCCTGGCCCAGGTAAGAGATGAAAAAATGTTTACAGTTTTTGGGGTAATACCTTTGCATGGGCCAGTACCAAATTTCTTTTTTACCTGTGCTTGATCACGCCTAAAAAGTGCAGGAAAAGACCTGGACATGAAGATGGTAAAAAAAAAATTAAATAGCATGGATTAACAGTCACACACAAAAGATCCACCTGGTCATGTCCTGCTCAACAGTCTGTGTTGATTGATGTTGAGGCTGGGGATGGATTGAGGTTTGGGGATGGATTGAGGTGCGGGGGTGGGTTGAGGTATGGAGGTGGGTTGAGGTTTGGGGATGGATTGAGGTTTCAGGATGGCTGACAGTTTGCTGCTGGCTGCTCCTCCTTTCTTGGTTTAATAGAGAAAGGAGGTTTTGAACAGCAGATTGAATGGCATCAGGTGCCTTAAGAAAAAATTTAAATTCGGATAATTTAACTCTTAAGCAAATTAACATAAAATTAACATATTATATCAATACTCATAACTGCTATGACCCAGGTGCCCCTAATATAGCATTTTTAATTAGTAATGTGATTGGCTTCCTCCCCTTTCATAATCCTTTTTTCATTGTTTTGAGGTGCAGTTGAAGGTAAGTTTAACAAATATTAATGTTGGAAAAATTTAAGTAGTAATTGCACCACAACCTTTATTATTGTTGAATCTTGTGATCTGGACCAGACAAGTGATGCATTTTGGTATGAAATCAAAGTGACATGTTATTAATCCATGTGTGACGGTGTATTCTGACAGCTTTTAGTGTTAAATACCACTAAATACATATTGTCAGCCACGCGTATAGAGCCACCACGGGGGACTGTAATTAGGCACTATCAATGTAATTATTACTGCACATTTTCTATGCAAACGAGGTAATAGCCACATGTAGCTAGCTACTTAACGAGGGTTGGTGTACAGTAATAATCTTTGCACACCTTTCATTCAATCCACATAGTTATTTAAATTAGGGTTGGTATAATATAATCTGATCACATATCTGAAAGGTAGGGTTGGCAGTAGCCAACATTTTCGATCCTCTGTAGATGGTAGTTGTAGTTAATATTGTTAGCTAGGGTTGGGGTCATAGTTTAGTTTCCCCTCCAATGTTACGTATTATGCACACGTTACAGTCTTGTCTAGTCATTTTGTCTAGTCTGGCTTTGACTGTGAAGAAACTTGCTTAATTAGCATCTGGAATTAAAGGCAGTGACAGCTTGTTCATCTTTACCTCAGCCGGATGACATTGTCTACCAATTTACTTAATTGAGTACTGTAGACCAACTTTTTTGGAAAGGAAAGAAAAACGTGCAGTGGTCCCTTAATTTTTTCCAGACCTGTATGTGGAGCAACTCACAAATATGTAGGGCACTCACAAATATAATGCAAGTCACCAATCTGTAAAATGCAGGCAACAAAATGCTATGACATTCATAAAAACTTTTTTGAACATAAAAATTTTTTTACATTTATTTGCTAATCCTACTTAGTTTTTGGTAACGATTAATTATTTGTTTTTGGATTTTGACATATGTTTGTGATACTGTATGCACGTTTGTTGACTGTGATTTTTATTTGACAGTTGCATTATATATTTGTGGCTCACGGTATATACAGCTCTGGAAAAAATTAAGAGACCACTCCTAATTTTTCTTAAATCAGCATCTCTACATGAATGGCAGCTATTCCATTCCAGTGTCTGTTAATTTCCAACACCTCATTTTACTTAACACTAGAACCGCCAAATGCCTACGCCAATTGGCATTTGAGTTTGTAATTAAAATGAAACTGCCATTTTGAAAGCTACACACTCCTCCTTCTATGACTTTTCCTAAATAAGCGTATATTACATTGTTCCGTTGTCGGAATTCTAAACTGACAAACAGAAAACTATTTAGAGACTATTTACCTGTTTTTTTTACCCTATTTTCCGACTTAATCCGCCAACAGCCCACGCCACTTAGCGTTGGTACCCAAATGGTACCCAGGCGCTAATCACCCCTCGCTGAAAGCATGACATCAATGGATGAATGCGCGATACTCCCAGATGAATGAAAACTTGATTAGTCTATTATTGAAACATAATACAAATGATTTAGGCTACTTATGTCATGGGTTACCGTTTTTCAATAGGAGATTCAACTTACTGTGTAGGCTAATTCATCAAATGTAAATCGAAAATGTAAATCTACATTATTTTAGGAGGGAATGAGAAACTAAATCGCACACACATCCTATCGTCTCTCTTTGAATTTTCTCTGCTTATTTTACAGAATCCAAATATATTAGGCTAAATAATCATTCACAAAAACAAAATTCCAACGATATCTTCTCTTTTTCTACTAATTCCTCTCAGTTTTTTGATAACTTATTGATGTCACCTATAGAAAAATCCAGATCAGCAACCTTCCCACATACAATACATGATTCCCATAGCTTTGACTACACTGACGTTGCTTACAAGATTGTAACTACTTCTACAATACATGATTATTGACAGTAATTCTCACTCATAGCACATGTAACACAGCTGTTGTTTATTACACATTTTATTTGTGTAATTTGTTTATTGTGCACAAAGGACATTGTTGGGGAGGCTTTAAAAGTTTTAACAGAGAAGTTCTCACAAACATAAAACAATTTCTGTTATACTTGTTTTAACGTTAAAGTAAAACCTTCATAAAAAAATAAACCTAAATCTAAATCCTTTTGAGTATTCAGACCTTTGTGGTATAACACAACCTTAGAAACCCAGAATATGACAAAGCTATAATTTTGGAACGAGTGTTTGAGAGAGATGAAATTGTTGTAATCACACAAATGATGGACTCATTAGGCTATTAATGCAAAAATATCTCCAGGTAAGGTTTGGTTAAGGCATAGATTTACTCAAATCACATTATGAAGGGCTCTGCCTGTAGGCATAAGACTGCAGCTGCTTCTCCTGGATCACCACCAATGGGACAATGTCTGGTTGGACATTGTCTCTTGAAGGACATTTCTCCTTTGCTTCACCTGCCTGATTGTTACCATCTCTTTTGGGTGTTTGGAAAAACAATGTACACATGCCTTTGGTTGTAAGGAAGCAAATAATTTTAAAAAATGGAGTTATGCATGATCTTATCCAAACCATGTCTTTTTCTAAGCAGTCTTTGCCCCCTGTCTATTTGATTCCTTAAATTGAAGATGATAAAAATGTTTCAGGCTGTGCACATACTCTCAATGATGAAAGAGAATTGTGAAAGATGTGGTATGAAGTAACAGTGTATTTTGCTAGTCTGTCAGTACATGTGGTGAAGCACCAAGGGGAGCGTTCAGACAATAATATTGGTATTAACACTATTAGCTACTGTATAAGGACGTTTGGTAGCTACAGTTGTAAGCTTGTTGCTTTTTGCCGGACCGCATAAGCGGAGCCTGCCTAGAAGAGCGAATGTCTCTGACCGACCGACCAACCGAGACCGACCGACCTTCCTTCCTTCCTTGTTAAATAGCGTAGTGGTTAGAGAAGCGGACCTGCAAGCTATACGTTCCGCGATCAAATCTCCTCACAATCAAAACAAAGTATGCATTTAGATTTGTTCCGGATAGACAAAAACTTCGCTGGCTATGATCTTCAGTATCTACATTATAGTAAGCCTAATAATAAAACTCTGTACGTTTATATTGCGACTGTTTCTGGTAGATTTTTGAAGTAAGCATCCCTGCATGCTTTTTGGATCAGGAAAGATAGACAAACATTTAGCTGGCTACAAAAAACATTCAGTAGCTACGTTATGGTAAGCCTAAACTAAAACTGTTTATGGTTATATTGTGACTGTTTTTGGTGGATTTCTGTTTTTTCTGTTCTGGTGTGCATGCTTTTGGGGGTAATAATATAGGCTTTATCGAAACCCCTTGTGCAGTAAGAGAGTTGGGGTTTCCATGATTCTCTCGTCTTTTCACTTGACGAGAAAGTCAGTTATCACCACCTATAGTTATTCTATCAATGTCATTCACAAATGAAAGAAAAACTAATGTTTTTGTGCCATGAAATGAAATAGCTTTGGCAGGGAAAAGTTCATCTTCAGTCCCGCTAGCAATTGCTCAATTCTTATGACTATTCCCAGGAAGTTAGTAGATACTAGTAAGCCTATTACTGGCTAATAAGCTGTTAAAACGGCCAGTGGCAAAAGCAATAGTTCATAGATGCTATTTGTGTTGGAGGAAAACTTAATAAGAAATGTTACTCAGTTTAACACAATGGTTAATGGTGTCTAAAGAAATATTCAAACTTGACGTGATGTTAATGCGTGACAGAATTATATAATGTCAAGAGGCTATACCAACACTTGGCAGATGTATATCTTGGTGGCGTAGTGGTTAAAGACACAGTCTTTCACGTGGGCAATCCGGGTTAGAATCTCAGGAGGGCAACAACGATCAATGCTTTTTTTTTTTTAACTAGGCTTGCCTGGTTTCTTGTTGTTAACTACCTCTGGTATGCAGTAACATTATATTAGCTAGTTAGCACATCTCAGCATGTTAGATCTATGTACTTTTAACCGTTAGGCTAATAGTTGTTCATTAGATTAGATTAGATTAAATTAGACATGTGTATGTTTAGATTAGACATGTGTATGTAACAACTGTAAACTTCCATTATAAGACTTTGCAGTGTCAGAGTAGTACAAAGGGAGTAGTGCAACAAGGTCCCTGGGAGGCGGGGGTAGTATGGTTAGTGATGGGTCACAGAGTTCATCAGGGTTACAGTGGAAAAGTAGACTGTTCCTGAGCCTGCTGGTGCGGGAACGAAGGCACGTGCACCGCCTGCCTGATGGTAGGAGGGCAGTTTGTGGCATGGATGTGAAGGGACCCTGATGATCCCGCGCACCCTACGCAGACACCGCTTGCACAGGAGGTCTACGATGGATGGAGGTCTAAATAGCGCTGGTGGTCATGTAGATTTTTATGAATTACGTTGTCTATTAGGTGACTTGACAGAGTAGACCGACTGGCAATATTCAGTTTGCTAGCTGGATGACTGAAAGTTTAAACTCTTCGACCTTCACTCTGTCTTGTTCAAAGGAAACATCTTTATTGTTTCAAAATGAAAGTCCACACAATGCTGTGACCTGTAGATATCAACAACATACAGCCTAAAATGATGCTGAATTGTAAAATGTGTAAACATAAATCATACTTATTATCCAACACTTTATTCATACAAGTAATTATGTGCTTTGTTATTTTGAAAGTACGTTTTAAACATTTGGTTTCTGGAGACTAAGCATAACCAAAACTAAGGAGGTCCTAATCTGGATTCCGTTGTCAAACTGATTCCCACAAATACGTACCCGTACTCACAAATATGTGAAGCAACTCACAAATGTAATACAAGTCACAAATCCGTAAAATGCAGGTTACAAATGCTATGATATTCACAAAAACATGTTTGAACATGAACAATTTTACATTTGCTAAGCCTACTTAATTTTTGTTAACGATTAATTATTTGTTTTGGGATTTTGACATATGTTTGTGAAACTATGCACATATATGTTGACTGATTTTTATTTGACAGTTGTATTATATATTTGTGACTCACAGTATATATTTTTGACTCGCTACTTACAAGTTTACAACATTTTGATAGAAATCTATCTCCATAAAATGCATTCTTAGACACTCCAACAACTCATGGGGCAGTAGGTTTAAATGACTGCAGGTCAAATGAGATGGGCACCTGGGAATGAGATAACAAAAGATACCAAATATAATGCTTTTTTTGTAAAAAAAAAAAAAACAGTATCTCACAAAAGTGAGTACACCCCTCACATTTTTGTAAATATCTGATTATATCTTTTCATGTGACACTGAAGAAATGACATTTTGCAACAATGTAAAGTAGTGAGTTTACAGCTTGTATAACAGTGTAAATTTGCTGTCCCCTCAAAATAACTCAACACACAGCCATTAATGTCTAAACCGCTGGCAACAAAAGTGAGTACACCCCTAAGTGAAAATGTCCAAACTGGGCCCATTAGACATTTTCCCTCCCCAATGTTATGTGACTCGTTAGTGTTACAAGGTCTCAGGTGTGAATAGGGAGCAGGTGTGTTAAATTTGGTGTCATCGCTCTCACACTCCCTCATACTGGTCACTGGAAGTTCAACATGGCACCTCATGGCAAAGAACTCTCTGAGGATCTGAAAAAAAGAATTGTTGCTCTACATAAAGATGGCCTAGGCTATAAGAAGATTGCCAAGACCCTGAAACTGAGCTGCAGCACAGTTGCCAAGACCATAGAGCGGTTTAACAGGACAGGTTCCACTCAGAACAGGGCTCGCCATGGTCGACCAAAGAAGTTGAGTGTACGTATTCAGCGTCATATCCAGAGGTTGTCTTTGGGAAATAGACGTATGAGTGCTGCCAGCATTGCTGCAGAGGTTGAAGGGGTGGGGGGTCAGCCTGCCAGTGCTCAGACCATACGTTGCACACTGCATCAAATTGGTCTGCATGGCTGTCGTCCCAGAAGGAAGCCTCTTCTAAAGATGATGCGCAAGAAAGCCCGCAAACAGTTTGCTGAAGACAAGCAGACTAAGGACATGGATTACTGGAACCATGTCCTGTGGTCTGATGAGACCAAGATGAACTTATTTGGTTCAGATGGTGTCAAGCGTGTGTGGCGGCAACCAGGTGAGGAGTACAAAGACAAGTGTGTCTTGCCTACAGTCAAGCATGGTGGTGGGAGTGTTATGGTCTGGGGCTGCCGGCACTGGGGAGCTACAGTTCATTGAGGGAACCATGAATGCTAACATGTACTGTGACATACTGAAGCAGAGCATGATCCCCTCCCTTCGGAGACTGGGCCACAGGGCAGTATTCCTACATGATAACGACCCCAAACACACCTCCAAGACGACCACTGCCTTGCTAAAGAAGCTGAGGGTAAAGGTGATGGACTGGCCAAGCATGTCTCCAGACCTAAACCCTTTTGAGCATCTGTGGGGCATCCTCAAATGGAAGGTGGAGGAGCGCAAGGTCTCTAACATCCACCAACTCCGTGATGTCGTCATGGACGAGTGGAAGAGGACTCCAGTGGCAACCTGCGAAGCTCTGGTGAACTCCATGCCCAAGAGGGTTAAGGTAGTAATGGAAAATGATGGTGGCCACAAAATATTGACACTTTGGGCCCAATTTGTACATTTTCACTTAGGGGTGTACTCACTTTTGTTGCCAGCGGTTTAGACATTAATGGCTGTGTGTTGTGTTACTTTGAGGGGACAGCAAATTTACACTGTTATACAAGCTGTAAACTCACTACTTTACATTGTAGCAATGTGTCATTTCTTCAGTGTTGTCACATGAAAAGATATAATCAAATATTTACAAAAATGTGAGGGGTGTACTCACTTTTGTGAGATACTGTATATATAAAACTCCAAGAGCCCAATAAAAAGGCATTTCCTATAAAGAGAATCATACAGGTATGAAGAGAAATTATAAAATGTTGACATTTGGGTGCATGAAGTGCTCTTTTAGTGGAAGGCTGCATCCCCCAGGCAAAGATGAGGTCTCTCTTGAAACTCTACACCATTAAATGCCCCACCATCCACCAATGTGAATCTGTAGAGGTCATGACACACTGCCATGAACATCATGGAATGAGTTGATACTAATAATTTTCAACTGATCCCCTTAAGGAAAGGCTGCAAAGTCGCCCTTCAGAGCCAGTCTACCATCATTCCAGATCTCAGATTCCAATCGGTATACAGTAGAACCCATTCCTAGCTCGATGCTACAGCCTGCTGTGAACATTCAAGAGCAAAAACTGGTAGCGTCACAGACAATGTTTCAGCAACATCAATGGCAGACTGGTGGCGCTACTTGGCGACGTCAGATGCACCGATACATAACGTCCCATAGGTTCTCAATTGGAGTCATATCTGGGGAACGTGAGGGCCAGTCAATGGCTTCAATGCCATCCTGGAGGAGCTGGACTACCTGTGCAACCTGAATAGGCTGCAGGTACCACCTCATGCAACCAGCAGTGACAAGGACACTAGCAGAACACCACAAAACTAGAGAAGACTCAGTCAGGAAGGATAAGGAGAGAGCAATTGTCTGTGGCCACCACCTGCAAAACTATTCCCTTTTTGGGGGTGAATGTTAATGTATTCACCAAAACGTCTATTTAATATGAAGTTCTGTGTTTTTCCACTTCTAGAATCCACTTTAAGTTCGATTCTCTTTGTCCATGACTACGTTAGATTTAGACATGCTCTGGTTAAAAAAGGTGTTGGCATTATTGACCAATGAATTGGGAATAGGACCAGTGCGACCAAAAGTTTCGCTCTGAGGTAGTCTGGTTGAAAATACTAGGGGCATACTAGGGGCGATAATTGTTTCCACAATGCTGGCTTGCAATACTCATTATGTCTAGAAAGGTTGTAGCAAATAGAAAGTTACCCCAAACAATGTTGTCTTTCTGTACCGATGCCTTACGGGTGTTTATAGGACTCAAGTGTTCAGTGTGAAAATTCCAGTTTGACTTTAAGAAAGTAGTGATTTCTGAACATGTAATAGTCTTAACTAGCATTGGTAAATTATACTGTGTATGAATTTTTTGCATGGTGGGACTTTTCAGTTGGAAAGGCATCTCAGATAGATGATAATGTAACCAGAGTGCATCTTTTAAATGACTAATACTACAATGATTTTGGTGACATCTCAGTCAGGCAGGTTAGTCCAGCTTTAAGTTTTCCAATCTGCTCCTATAGACCGCCTTGTATTAATATGTCTCACTATCTTACCTGTTGGTTTGTGGCCTCTCTCTCCCTCGCTCTGCCTACCTTTCTGACCAGTTTTATTGTTATGACAGCCTCTCTTATGCATAAAGTAAACACATACAGTACAGTCCTAAATTCAGCTGCTGTCCTTTTATCAGAGATCCTATTCAATGTCTGACTGATTTACATGATGACAGATCAACTGTCTATCTTGGCGTGACACTTATCAATGATTTACCTGTTGGTTTGTGGCCTCTTTCTCTCCCTCCTTGCCTGTTTGTTCATATCTATCACTTTCCTGCCATGATCATACATATCATAAACCAAATTCTTAAAATATTGAACACCCTTTAGCTATATCTAGATGATTCAAAACATCTAAATTGAAGAAAAAAATTGCCAGCTTTTTTGTGGAGATTGTTACCAAGAACCTTAGCTACTTATACTCCATTCTTGACTGGTGGTGGCTCATCCATTACTTAGCTAGCTACTTGCAGACCCTATGGTGAAGACTAAGACAGAGATTGTGCAAATCATTTTAGCAGGCGTTCTTCCTTTCAAATCATCACTATCACTTTTTCACACAGCTTAAGGAATTACTCAGTGTTATCTAGCAAGCAAACTACTGTAACATTTGTTGGATTAAACTTGAAAATAAAGATAGCTAGCTAACTACATCTTAACTATTTTTTTAGCCAGAAGAAACTTATATTTTATAACATTTGTTTGTTCTAAAGCTATGAAAATGTATTGACGTTTATACACGTTGTACTTACTGTGAAACCAAAACTTATAGCTACAATAATCTACTTAGCTAGCCTACACACACTACTCGTCATGAAAGAATGAGAATGTTGGAGTTGGTCGCGACAGAGACATGACAAGTTCCAAAGCGTCATTTTTTCAAAATAAAAGTATTACGCAAAACAGCATTATTAGGGGGGACACTTTAACCCATTTCTAATATTGGGGGGGACATGTCCCCTCCGTCCCCCCCGGCTCCTACACCCTTGCATCAGCGTAAGGGGCAGAAGATTACAAGATTTTTCCAAAATGAATACTATCCTCACGCAGCAGTCCCTCCCAGCTGCAGTTAGTGCAGGAGATCTTCACCACTCTGCGTCCAGAGACTGCAAATGAATCGCGCATGCGGGAAGCCGCCGCTGGCTGATCCCGCCCTGGCCTAAATTCAGGGCGGGATGTAAATGTAAAATGTTCTCTCTCTAAAATAAATCACTGCATTTGACTCACACAGCCTCAGTCACTTACTCACCTCCTCCACTGTGTGTGCCTCTCAGTGACATAAGCTAAACATCTAGCTGGCTAGCTCATCATGTCTCAGTCTAAACTGTACACTCAAAAATACAGAAAGGAGTGGGAATCAAACCCTGAATTCAAAGGCTGGTTGAAGCCGTTTATTGGAAATGATACACAGGCATACTGCCTGTATTGTAAGGCTGATTTCTACGCCAAAATTAGTGATGTAAAAAATTATATGACAACAAATGCATACTCAAAAGGCAAAGCCTTATAACAGTTCCACCCAAAACAAGCAATGGTTAAAAAAATGTACTCTGCAAAAAAGGCTGAGGCCACCATGACATTAGCTATCGCTGAACACTGTTCCATGCTGGCATGTGATGTCACAGTTGTGGTGGTAGGACACAGGCACAGAGAAGCAAGGGTAGTTGTAATCCATGGTTTAATCAAAAAGAAACAAAACAAAAGCAGCAACCAGTGACGTTGGGCAGTATGAACAAACATAAAACCAAAATGAACCACACCGGGTGTGGCCAAACATTGAACATAAGTAGGATCCCCAATTGGAGGCAATGATCTACACCTGCCTCCAATTGGGGAGACCAAAATGGACAGAGGTGCCTAGAGGCACCACCTGCTGTCCTGTCCTGACTATGGCCCCAGCCCAGCACAGAGATAGCTAGGGGCATAGCCAGGACGTGACATGTGATCACATTGGAGAAGCATGTAGAGCTGCTTTCTCAGACTCCACTGCTGCTACCCACTTCAGAATGCACGAGACAAAGCGCACATAAATGATTAATGATGTTCTAGCACTATACTTTCTGAAAAAGTTGGTCGCAGATGTGGGTGACCAGCGTTTCAGCCTCCTCCTCGATGAGTCCCAGATGTGTTTCTAAGTACCTGGTGGTTGTGATGAGGTACTTTAGTGACACCAAGCAGACAATTGTATCAACATTTCTGGTGCTTGTTGAGATGGAGGGAGGATATGCGAAATCTATAGCCTGTGCTGTTGTGGCTTTCCTCAAGAAGTGTTGTCTTAAAAAAGAGAAACTCCTGGGGATAGGGACTGACAATGCCTCTGTTATTACGGGGATTACCAATGGGGTCCATAAAGTGCTGAAGGAGGAGTATGGCCTCAAACATCTGTTTCTTATTTTCTGTGTGTGCCACTCTCTGCAGCTTGCTGTAAGTCATGCTTCCAATTACACCCTCCCCCGTAGTGTGGAGTACTTGGTACGAGAGACTTATAACTGGTTTTCAGTGTCTCCAAAGCGCAGGGAGGCCTACAAGGCCATATATGAGACCATCAACTGTGGGGAGAAACCATTACAGATAACCAAGGTGTGTGCCACACATTGGCTCTCCATTGAACCCGCGGTTTCACGCATTTTGGACCTGTGGGAGGAGCTTAGGCTGCATTTCGCAGTCACTAAGTCCAGTGAACACTGCTACATGGCTGAGGTTTTATACTCCATGTACAGTGGAGTATAAAACTGGAGTAAGTCTTACTGGAGTAAGATTTGGAAGTTCAGGGATGCAGCTGATATCAACCCGTTTCAAGAACTTGCCATGGCTGCTGTGTCTGTGTTGTCCTTGCAACACTTGAATGCTGAAGTCGAGAGAGTATTCAGCCAGATGAGTGTGGCAAACTTAGAAATCGGATGTCCTTGCAGACCCTTAACAACATCCTGTACATCCGATATGGACTGAAGCTGTCTAGTGAGGCTTGCTATGAGCACCAGCTGCCTGATAATGTTTTGTAGCTTTTTGGCACATCAGCTGCTTACTCATTTAAGTCAGCTCCCTCAGTTGCTGAACCTGTCATAGAGAGCCTTGACCAAAATGACGATGACCCACTCTTTCTGTGAGCCAGCACTGCCTGTGTGTGTGTGTGTGTGGAGGGGGTTCTGGAAAAAAAAAAAACAATGAACCTGATTTAGGGCCAGACAAGTTACCATAATTTTCTCACATTGCCATTGACAGTTTTTTCTATTGTCTCTTTTTGGTACATTTAGATTGTTAATGTAGATTGTACCCAAAAAAAGGTAAAAATGTTATGGTTAAAAATGTCTTACTGTGACTCCTAAGTGGACTATAAGGTTAAAAACCAAACCAAACTTAAAACTAAACTAAAAAAATACATTTTTGCCACTGGCCGTTTTAAAAGCTTATTAGCAAGTAATATGTCGCTAGATGCCATTAAGCATTGTGTTAAACTGAGTAACGTTTCTTATAAAGTTTACCTCCACCACAAATAGCATCTATGAACTGTATGGCTTTTGCCACTGGCCGTTTTTGCAGCTTATTAGCCATTTGTGAATGACATTGATACAATAACTGCTGTATCAATATAGGTGACGATAACAGAATTTTTTTGTCAAGTGAAAAGACGAGAGAATCGTGGAGCCAGCAAAGTGTTTGTCTATCCTGAAGAAATCCTAAGACATCATTCGAAAATCCACCAGAAATAGTCGCAATATAACAGTAAACAGTTCCCATAACGTAGTTACTGAAGGTTGTAGCCAGCTAAGTTTTTGTCTATCCTGAACAAATCCTCTTTTGCCACTGGACGTTTTAACAGCTAATTAGCCATTTGTGAATGACACTGATAGAGTATCTATCAATATAAGTGACGATAACTGACTTTTTTGGCACGTGAAAAGACGAGAGAATCGTGTAGCCAGTGAAGTGTTTGTCTGTCCTGAACAAATTCTAATATCCACCAGAACTGTTTGATTTTAGGCTTCCTATTATGTAGCTACATAGGGTTGTAGCCAGCGAAGTTTTTGTCTTTCCTGAACCTCAGGCATAATGCGTTTTGAGTATTAAGGGAGTCGAACACGGGACCTGTTGTTCCGGAGCCTGCGTCTCTAACCACTACGCTATTTAACAAGGGTCAGTCAGTCAGTGACATTCGCACATCCGACATTCACTGAGTACAACAAACAATAAAAAATGTGTCATCTAGAAAGACATGTTTCACATGAAAATACACTATGTACATACATGTATAACATTTGATAGGATTTTCTTCTCTGTTGTTAAAATACCTTTTCACTATACTCATTGTGCCTAAATAATCAACCATTTGGTGAATATACTGTATATATTTTACATTGTTTTGCCTACTATGTGGATATTGAAAGTACAGAATCACCATCCTAAGGCCATAGATTTGTATGTGACCTCGGTGGAATTAAAACCCACAACTTTGGTGTCAGTAGTGTGGTGCCCCAACAAAGGCACAAAGGATCACTGCAATGATAATGTACATTACAATACTGTAAAATACAGTACATGATTACCATCCATAATTACATTGCTAATGGGACGTTCATTTATCTCACGGTTCTGTGCTTTTCACGGTTCAGGGCTCATGTTAAGGTCCACAAGCAATTCGATTATGAAACCAGAATCCAAAAAAATCTTTGGTCAATTTGATCATGATAATATTGTGCCAAGAAAACCGGTAAGTCTGCAAAATATGCACCATCCTATACCATGAAATGACATGCAATTTGGTACCTATATATGAGATTAATATTTTTTTTTGATTGTTGGTATACACATTTCGGTAGCACATTATTTGGCAGGATGGAAATAACGAGGTAATAACCAGGCTATTTCCAGAAAACAACATAGAAACAAAGAGGAAACTGGGTAACAACACATCAATAGTAGCATGTTTCTGTGGAAAATAGTAGGTAACTGCTAGGAACATTGTAGGGAAAAAGCTTTGCAACTGAAACGGCAACACTAGGTAAGGCCATTCTAGTTACCCATTTATCATTTGTTTGTTTATGCTGAAATAAACAGGAAACTTTAAGGAAAGATCCACAAAACAATACAGAATGAAGACCGCTACAACCATGTCAGAACGTGGCAATTACACATCAACAGTTGATATGTTACTTTACTTTCCTGACATTACTGTTATTTCAGCACAACTCAAATTGTTAAATTCCCCAGTATTTACAATTCTACACTATATAGTTTTACTGCAAAGCTGTTCTATTGTTAACGTGCAATACAGCATTAGCCTTCGCCATTTTCAAACATGTTTAACCTTTTATTTATTGTGTATTTCGAGTGTTCCTACCGGTTCCTTGGATATTCATTGTTCTTTCCACAAACGTTCCTATTGTCGCTGCTATTAATTGGTCTGAATTTTACAGTTATGCTTCTGTAACTATCCCCTTTACTTACCTTTTAGCTCTATATGACATTGTGTAGTTGCAATGCAAATGGCTGTCCTCCAATTACTATGCAATTTACCACTATAAGCCTTCTTCTTTCCACTTAGTTTCAACTTCAATTTCGGTGTAGTTGCAGTGGAACGGCCAGACATTGCCCCTGCAAACTAAAGCAAAGCTCAACCCTCCTAATACCTTGCAATTTACCAGTTGCTTCTTTATAATTTCAACACTGTTTCCATTATACTTTCTATAAAGTTGCAGTGTAACGACCGGACATTGCCCCTGCAAACTAAAGCGAAGATCTTCCCTCCTATTACCTTGCTATTTACCTGTTGTTTCCTTGTAATTTCAACACTGTTTTCATTTAACTTTCTGCATAGTTGCAGTGTAATGGCCAGGCATTGCCCCTGCAAACTCAAGCAAAGATCTTCCCTCCTGTTTCCAAGCAATTGACCAGTACTTTTATTCTGAATAGAAAGATATCCGTACTATAAAACACAGGCTGCATTGGCGATTTGTTGAAGCAAAACATGCTTATTTTATTTTGAAATGTAGGATGAAGACTTGCTTTAAATGTATATAAAACAAAATGTCTAATCAATACATGCATTTTGTACTTGCATATGAAACAAACATACAAAGACAACTGCAACAAACCAAATTTTTAACATAGAGGCAATTTCTCTCCCTTCTTGCTCTTACACTTTTTTTGCATCTCCTTTTCTCCTGTCGTGGAAAAATGTATCTTCTTGCCAAAAAGGATGCAACAACTCAAAAAGATGCAATAACTCAGGAGTGTGTGCATTCAAATAAGACTTTTAATGAGCAATCATAAAAGCCGAGTTGACCTGCAGGAACAACTCTCTTGCCAACTCCGGACACACACATTTAAACAGTGTTATCTTGCATAACCTTCCTGGCCACCCCCTTATGCTAATTCTTGGGCTGATCTTTCTCCCCATCCGCCACCATTATTTCGCAACCTTCCAAGATCCGTTCCTTGTTAAATATTGGTGGCGCAGGCTTCAGGGATTTGTATAAAAATAATACAGCCATTAGGGCCCTATACATTCATTATTACTTGATTATCCCCAAACAGTGATTAACAGTGATTATATTTATTGATTATATACTCCTGATACATTGACTACTGTTACCATATTGATTCATTGTGTTCTTTCTCAGGGGCACATTGATTATACATACATTCATAAAGGGTGATAGTCCAGAAACACTCCTATGTCAAACCTCTATATATGTCAACCTCTGTTATACTTGCCTTATATATTCGATATATTCCCCCCTTTAGGGCTTCCTCAAGCCCCAGAATCTTGGCCTGGGAGTGGTGAGTGAGGAGGGGAACTTAGAGTTGAAATCAACTCCATCATCTAAAAACAACCCCCTCTGTCAATCACCAGCCCAGAGGGTTAGGAAGCCAAACCTCTCCCTCCCTTTTGACTGGGATGAAGTAAAAGACCTTTCAACCCTATTGATCAATCAATTGAACATGAGTGTAAGCATGTGCAACTTATTTTCCAGAGCCTTGCAATTGTGTTGTCCAAAATGATTATGCATATGAATGATATACATGATATAGAGAAAAATTAGCACATCAATCACTTATAATCAGAAATAGGTATAGGTAACAAAACTTGTAATAAAACCATCATCTCCAACCATTAATATCCTCATGCTAAGTTGGCTACCAGCCACCTAGGAGCCCTTAACCTTCTTTAGATTTGAGCACGATCTTTTTCAGCACATAAAGGGCAATCCCCCTTTGACATAAAGAGCAATCATAAGGTTCTGGGTAATGATAATGTCCATCTCCACCACTCTTCATTTGATACCCCTTACTACAATATCGACACCAGGTTTCTCTGTAGGGACAAGGGTAGTGTTTCGGACCTAGTCAATCTTGAAGCTCCATCTCCTCATAGCCCTGATTAATTACACTCCCATCCGTCATTGAACCATTGCATATGTCACCGTCCATGATTGGGGCTATCACAGCAATGTTGCTTGCTGAAATAGAACTCTGATGATAATATTCCTGGCATGCCCACCCAGCTCCTGGTTTGAGCGACCATTCACATTCCAGATTTCCGTACGGGCAGTTCAAAGGCCCTGCTTTAACGTTGCAGGGGTGTCCATGCTTATCCATGTACTGTCCGGGATGACCCTGTAGTGGAATAACTTCGGGGTCATTAGCAGCAGAGTCGTATGGACTTAAAGGCATCTGGGATACAACAGTTTTGATCAAAAACGCTCTAAGGAGAGGAATTACACAGCACGCCACTACAGCCAACACAAATAATACTATCCCTACCACAATCCCGACTTTAGTTAAAATAGCACGCCATTGTCCTAATGACATCTCCAGCCAATCCCAAGTGTGAGCATCCGAACCTGCATTATCCTTCACCTCCTTCTTCAGCTGCTTTAGTTTGATCATAGCTTGGGTAAAAGAACCAACCGGGGCAGTATTGTTCGGAATGAAAGTACACTGTTCTCCAAACATTACACAAACTCCACCTTTTTCTGCTAAAATCCAGTCTAGTGCCTGTCTATTCTGCCATGTCATCTTACTCGTAGCTTGCAGTTGCTCACCCAGGGCTGTCAGAGCGGCATCCGTATAATTGATAAATCGTTGCTGATTGTAATATATGTAATTGATCCATTCCGCATTTTTGGCTGGTGCTATCCATGGAATTATAGATTCAAAGCCTGCACTGATCTCACTCCTTGCTTTGGCACATGTTCCTGACCAATTGCCTGGTAAGACTGAGCGCAGCTGCCTTCCTCCACACATCCAAA
>JACXGI010004325.1:37448-54727 GCA_016801175.1 Esox masquinongy
AGACGACCATTGACACCTTGCACAAGGAGGGCAAGACACAAAAGGTCATTGCTAAAGAGGCTAGCTGTTCACAGAGCTCTGTGTCCAAGCACATTAATAGAGAGGCGAAGGGAAGGAAAAGATGTGGTAGAAAAAAGTGTACAAGCAATAGGGATAACCGCACCCTAGAGAGGATTGTGAAACAAAACCCATTCAAAAAGGTGGGGGAGATTCACAAAGAGTGGACTGCAGCTGGAGTCAGTGCTTCAAGAACCACCACGCACAGACGTATGCAAGACATGGGTTTCAGCTGTCGGATTCCTTGTGTTAAGCCACTCTTGAACAAGACACAGCGTCCAAAGCATCTCGGCTGGGCTAAAGACAAAAAGGACTGGACTGCTGCTGAGTGGTCCAAAGTTATGTTCTCTGATGAAAGTAAATTTTGCATTTCGTTTGGAAATCAAGGTCCCAGAGTCTGGAGGAAGAGAGGAGAGGCACAGAATCCACGTTGCTTGAAGTCCAGTGTAAAGTTTCCACAGTCAGTGATGGTTTAGGGTGCCATGTCATCTGCTGGTGTTGGTCCACTGTGTTTTCTGAGGTCCAAGGTCAACGCAGCCGTCTACCAGGAAGTTTTAGAGCACTTCATGCTTCCTGACCAACTTTATGGAAATGCAGATTTCATTTTCCAACAGGACTTGGCACCTGCACACAGTGCCAAAGCTACCAGTACCTGGTTTAAGGACCATGGTATCCCCGTTCTTAATTGGCCAGCAAACTCGCCTGACCTTAACCCTATAGAAAATATATGGGGTATTGTGAAGAGGAAGATGCGATACGCCAGACGCAACAATGCAGAAGAGCTGAAGGCCACTATCAGAGCAACCTGGGCTCTCATAACACCTGAGCAGTGCCACAGACTGATCGACTCCATGCCACGCCGCATTGCTGCAGTACTTCCGGCAAAAGGAGCCCCAACTAAGTATTGAGTGCTGTACATGCTCATACTTTTCATGTTCATACTTTTCAGTTGGCCAACATTTCTAAAAATCCTTTTTTTTCTATTGGTCTTAAGTAATATTCTAATTTTCTGAGATACTGAATTTGGGGTTTTCATTAGTTAGTCAAAATTAAAAGAAATAAACACTTGAAATATATCAGTCTGTGTGGAATGAATGTATACATTAAACAAGTTTCACTTTCTGAATGGAATTACTGAAATAAATCAACTTTTTGATGATATTCTAATTTTATGACCAGCACCTGTATATCTGCAATAGCTTGGTCCTGCTCCAAATAAATGCTCTGTGTTCCTGCCCTCTGGAACAGAGTAAAGCCATTACCAGTTTGTACCATTGATATCTCGCCCCTGTCCAAGACAATTGTCATTTTACATTTTGGAAAATGTCCAAAATCAACAGTTCCTTTCGCCTGAAAACATTCATGTCTACCCAATATCCTCAAGCCTGGCGCTGGCAGAGTAACCTTTGCCTTTTTGAAACTTCTCTTTACGTCCAATGCCTCACATTCTGATGTTATCGAGAAGTTATACTTCTTCATTTCCGCTTGGATCCGTGTGCTTCCCAGCCAAACCAAACATGTTACAAAACACGGGTCATGGTAGCTACCATCATCGACTCCTGCGCGCCATAACTGAAATTTTTCATCTAAACACTCTTCCCAACCTTTCTCAATAGGCACCACTACCATGCCTCCATGTCCTGCTCTTGAACACACTAAACAATTATCTACCTCGTGTTGATTAGCCGTATACTGAGCCCATCTGTACCAGTCATATTTTTCAGCTGCTTCCATATGGTCCCTTTCTACTTCTTCCGCTGATTCTACAGTTGCGACCGGACATGGTTCTGTCACTTCCACGGCTCCGGGGATTAAGACCCGTGCAGGTGCTGAAACCCCATCCTCCTTCACGGGCACCAACACAAGCAGTTGTACCATAGTGGGTGCTTGAGTTAGTGTTTGTTGCACCTCTCTCGGAGTCTGGGTTGCCGTGATTGATGTCTCTACACTTCCTGAACCCATATCATCATGTCAACAATCTATCCGTTGTATCCTACTCCCGCTCGAATAGTCAGTGATAATTAGCTCAAGAAATAACCCTTTTTTACCCTTATCATGTTCAACCACTATCCTCCATTTTCCCCTAATCTCTGTGACCCTGATCTGGCAGGTACCCCCTGACCAGATGGCCTGACCATACTGAGTATCATCTGTCCAACTACACAGGTTGTTCTCATTCTGAGTCCTTACTCTGATGGACCTTTGCACCTCATACCTAGTTTTCCTCGGGATCACCACTTCCCTAGCCTCAAGTACATCTTTACTGCTCACAGTTCTTCTCCTGCGCCTTGTGTCTCTCTCTTGGTCCCACGGTAAGTGTCCAATTCCTTGCTGTTTATGTCTCTATCCCATAATTGTCCCCATGTTTCTCCTTCACTTTCAACTGTGCTTCTTTCTCTTACTGTTGCTGAGGGAGCTGTTTCCTCAAAGAGTTATTTAGCCTGTGTCTTATTTATTTTCGGTCCTGTCCTAACTTTACACTTCAGCTGCTTACACAGCACCTGATATTCCCCATTTTGTACCTGTCTTCTTCCGGGTGGGCCACACATACCTGTCTCATTGCGAGCCTCTATGTTCAATTGGCGCTTTCCCCCTTCTACATTTCCCAACCAGATTGTTTGGTTTCGATCACCAAGGTTGTCTGTGCTAATGAAGACAGTTACCCTAAGTCTTACAGTGATCAAGCGATAGGGCATCATTCCTGCTAATAGTGCTGCTGTGCATACCTTCTTCCTTCTATTCCAGGTCAATGTCTGAGTCATTTATGTCAGGTAGGAGTTCAGTCACATTACTCCCAGTCCAGGTCTGCAAGGTTGATGGCAGTCAACTCTTGTTCAGGAATAAGGGTGCCTGGTTCTCCTTGTGCACTTTCTGCAGGTGCCTCCCTGGGGCTTCTTGAGCTGGCGAGTTCCAGAGCGCGGGGAGTTTCCCCATCATCTTCCTCCACATTACTCCTTGGGCTAATAGCATCGGCCATAGCGCGCAGCCGAGCAACAGCAGACAGACCACCACCATGCCCCATGCCCATGCCTGACGGGCCCTCTCCCAGCAATTCCGATCCAATAGGCGATGGTTTTCCAGCGGGTAAAGCAGGACATCCCAGGTCTCCTTCAGCTTCCGCTGGTTCGGGTCCACTTGAGTTGTCTGCATCATCACCTTCCTCTTCTCCTTCTTCTCCCTGTGGCCTCTGACCTGCTCATTGTGGAATCTTGGTGCAGTGATTGAGGTGGTACCAAGTGTTGCTGCCCTCTACTCGTATCGCTGTTGGCGTAGCTTGAACTACCCGGTATGGTCCTTCTCGTCTCGGCTCGTTCCACCTCCTCCTGAAGACCCATATGTAGACTTGATCTCCAGGTTCCACTGGCCGTGGCTGGTTGTCCTCTGGCTCTGGTACCCGTGCGCTTTCCTGTCGATAGATAACTTCATGCATAGCAGTTAGTTGTCTCACATATTCTCTGAGTTCCTGTTCTAACTGTTCCAACGGAGGCCCTTCATAAGGATCCGTAAGCACCGGCACTGGCATGGGTCGACCCGTAAGCTTCTCATGCGGTGTTAGATGGGTTATTCTGTTAGCCTGCATGCGGTAACTCATTAGTGCCAGTGGCAAAGCATCAACCCAATTTAACCTTGCGCTGGCACAAATCTTGTTGATCTTAGCTTTTAATGTCCCATTTACTCTCTCTACCATCCCTTGGGACTGGGGATGATAAACACATCCTAACCTCTGCTTGATTCTGAGTTGTTGAACCACCTGTCTCAATGTTCTCTCAATGAAGGCAGACCCATTGTCTGAGCTGATCTCTGTCGGGATGCCAAATCTTGGCATTACTTCTCTAGTTAGAAACTTTATCACCGTTCCTGCTCCTTGGTCTTTTGAGGGTATAGCCTCAACCCATCTGCTAAATCTGTCAATCACCACAAGCATATACCGCTTTCCGTTGACTGTTCTTAGCATATCCACATAGTCTATCACTAAATGCCTGAACGGCCCTTCTGGTGTTGGGATGTGGCCCAATGGTTTTGTTATTCCTTTTCTGACATTGTTTTGTGCACATACTTCACATTCCGCCAGGGCTGCATCTACCTCATAACTTCGCCTCACGCACAATGGTCAAAACCATGCGCATTTGTGATCAGGATTCGTAATAGAGCAGCTGGCGCCACTAAGTGTCCTGTATGAGCTCTCCAGAGACCTGCATCATCTCTGGTTGCTCCTCGCTTAAACCAAACACTGCGTTCATAGACACTGGCTCTCTCTTGCATCCTGACAATATCATCCATTCCAGGGGCTGCCTCTACTAATATGGCTGGTGCAATTATCGCACTATGACACTTTGCTGCCTCGTCTGCTGCGTTGTTCCCCTGCACGATATAGTCATTTCCCTTCTTGTGTGCCTGACACTTAATGATGGCTACTTTTAGAGGAAGCAAAATAGATATCATTAAGTCCTGAATATGATCATGATGCTGGATGGGTGTTCCATCTGTTTTCCTAAAACGTCTTTGCTTCCACACAGCTCCGATGACAGACACCATGCGCATAGGCTGAATCAGTATAGATGTTCACCACCTAATCTCGTCCTTCCTTACAGGCGGCTGCCAAAGCTTTTAGTTCTTTGGCGGAACACGGCTGTGAACATGTCTGACTAACTATGGTCTGAAATTGGCCCTTACTGTCTCTTATGACCACCGTGAATCCTGCATGATTTCCCTCATAGTCCTTATAACAGGATCCATCCACAAACAACTCTTCTTCGGCCCCCAAAATTGGGGTTGAGAGAAGGTCAGGCCTTAGCCTAGTAAACTTCAAGGACTCTGCTACACAATCATGAGGTTTTCCCTCATAACCAAGGGGAACTCTCTCTGCTGGGTTAACTGTTGTACATCATTTGATAATTATGTCTGGATATGTCAATAGAGGCAAATAGTTGAGTTTGTTACAACGAATGAGTTTGTTACAACGAATTTCCTTGAGTTTGTTACAACGAATTTCCCTTGCTCTATCATTTCTTCCACCTTGTGGTGGGTGTGCGTGATCACTGGGTATCCCATGGTGAAAGTTGAAGCCTTATCATATTTATACTGGACTGCTGCCAATCCCTGGTAGCAGGGTGGATATCCCTGTGCCACTGAATCCAATTTAGTGCCATAATACGCAATGGGTTGTTTCTTCCTGCCACTACAGGTGTCCTGCATCAAAACTGCTGTCGCATATCCCCTGTCTCTATTAGCAACACACAACAAAAATGGCTTTGTATAGTCTGGTGTTCCCAGAGCAGATGCAGACTGCATATCCTGTTTTATTGTCTCAAATCTGTCAAAGCATCACTGTTCCAATTCAACTTGGCGCCTAACTGCTGCTGTCCAGTGTTTTTCATCAGTTTCCGTAGGGGTGCGACCTTAACTGCATAGTCTTCTATCCAGTCTGAGCTGAACCCTGTCATCCCCAGGAAGGTCATCATTTGCCCTACCGTTTGAGGCAGCGGGGCCTTGCTCACCCCTTCTAGTTGAGCTGGGCTTATGGTTTTCGATTGGTGAGCTACAGTCCTACCCAGATATTCAACTTCTGTTTGGCAATACTGCAACTTTTTCTTGGACACCTTGTGTCCTCCCTCAGCCAATTTCTGCAATACTTTTATGGAGTCTGCATGGCATTGCTCCAACGTAGGAGCACATATCAGCAAGTCGTCTCCATACTGGATCAATGTTCCCTCTAATACAAGTTCCTCCAAATCTGCCTTCAACACTTGGTTGAAGATGTGTGGGGAATGTTTGAAACCCTGGGGTAAACGCGTGTATCTATATTGCTTCCCACCATAAGTGAAAGCAAACAGGTGTCTACACTCCTCCACTAAGGGAACACCGAAAAAGGCGCCACACAAATCTAAAACTGTAAAGTACTTGGCGTTGACTGGGATGTTTGTCAGCAACGTGTGTGGGTTTGGAACCTCTGCCTGACAATCCTGCACAATCTCATTAATTGGTCGTAAATCGTGGACCAGCCTCCATTTCTTTTTATCTGCTTTTAGGACGGGGAACAGTGGGGTATTACAGTCACTAACCGTTTCTTCCAACACATAGGCCTCCGCCAGGCCTTCAATGGTTGGCTTAATGCCTGCTTCTGCTTCTGGCTTCATGTAATACTGTCTTTTCCACATGGGCTTTGCCTCTATTGACATATATCCGGGCTTCACCCGGATATATACTGGGTTTGCTGATTTAACCATTCCAACATCTGTGTCATGTTGTGACCATACCTGCTCTGAAATTACCTGTTCCATTTCTTTCCTTAACATCTCTTGTTTATCAATAGTTTCCCCTATTTGTACTTGCTGGCCTGTAGTGATCTCCACTTCCTGCGGTTCTCCAATCATTTCTGCAAAACGAGAACCTTGATTAAATCTTTTTCAGAAGAGCAAAGGATGAGAGGGTTATGTTTTTTCCCACTGTACCTGCTTTGCTCGTCTCATCATTGGACCCAGATCCTTAGCTTTAAACCCTTTATTTACCAATAGAGTGACATGTGGGTCTGACCCAGGCACATCAAACCATTTGGCGATCAATTCTGATCCCTGTGTATCACATACTTCCATCCCTGTTTCCCTATCACCAAATATTGCGACGCAATAGGAGCCTGTTTCCCATTTACATATATCAACCACAACTGTTCCAGAAATATGTTTTGGTTTGGGTCATATCTTAATGTACAATGGTAATCCATCGAGGGGCTTCTAGCCTCTGGAATCTGTGCTTCAATATATTTCCCCCATTTGGAAGTAACTTTTCTGACTCCTTCCTCTATGTCTCCTATCCAGTAGACGTTTGCTAAAGATGCCTGTTGCATCACCATCTGCCTTTTGATCCCAGTTTCTTCTTTATTATTATTCCATCTGGTGTGCATTGAATCTGCAGTCCCAATTGACACAATGCATCTCTTCCCAATAAATTCATTGGGGTGTGAGCTGAAACTAATATGGGAAGTTTAGCCGAGCATCCGCTCGTGGCTAGATGTACTGGAGCAGTCATGGGTATCAGCTGCGTTTGTCCAGAGAATCCTACTGCCTTAGCATATTTTTTTATGTGAGGCATAATTTGGACTTACACAAGAGTAAGTGGCTCCAGTATCTACCATCATCCGTGTGCCTCTATTATTTACTTGAACCAGCAGCATTGGTTCTTTATCAGTTGGCACTGTTATTGCTGGAAACTGACCCTCCCCTTCAGGATTCTCTGAGCACCCTCAATATCTCTGATTTGGTCCCGCCCAAGGGTTCACAGGACCCTGAGGGGATTGAGATTGGTGGCCTGATAGGGATTGATTGTGGCCTGATAGGGATTGATTGTGGCTGCTGCCATGCTCTGTACCAATTATTTGGGCCTTGGTTTGGCCCAGTCCTATCAGGCCATGGGTTTGTGGGAAAGCTTCCTCTGGTGTGCCCTGCCTGGTTACATCCCCAGCACACACCTACTAGGCCCCTTGGCCCTCTATACTGATTTCTTGGCCCATTTCCTTGTCCCCTACCCTGCCCTGGGGGTTGGGTAAACACATTCACTACTGGTGTGGTGGGTGACCGTGGGGCCTGCGGCTGTTGTGGTGGTTGTTAACTTCCCTGGAGGATGGGCGCCATGGTGCTTTCCTCGGTGCCCGTTACGGTGGTCACCGGGACTTGAGTCTTTTTCTTTTTTGTCAGTTCATCCAGTTGCAGGTGGGTGAGCTTTCTCTGGATTTCTTTCCCCTGTTCAGCCATCTTTTTTTAATTTTTCCTGTATCGTTCCACAGCGTGGATGAAATAGTCTCTGAATTCCTTGTGTAGCTTAGATTTCATCAGTGCCACTTCGTCTTCCAACCTAGTCCTTACTGGCATGGGAAGTGCTTCCACCAGTGCCTTCCTAAACATGAAGGACACTAGATCATCAGTCTTTGGGTCTTTCTCAGTTTCCAGCCTCCACCTCTCCAGCTGCTTCTGCAAACACACAGTGGTGTTCTTTTCAGCACATCAGAGTCTATTACAGCCAGGTACTCTTCCCTTAAGGCCCTCCACAGCTGCTGTCGGAACGGGTCAAAGGACTGTCCATCCCCCACGACAGTTCCTATCATTTGCGCCAGACCGCCATCTCTCAGTACCACCTCCATTTTGGTCGTCCCCACCACTCCAGCCATTAAGGCCTTCAGAACCCCCACCGCCAGCAGTTTTCCCATGGTCTGTTCTTCCAGCATCCTTATCCATTTCCGAGCTCCATTATGAAGGTTGAGTAATTTAGCAACAAACCTTACAGGTCCTGTGTGGCCCAAGGCAAATACTGTGGGTTTGTCCCCTTTTATCAGAATTGGGTGCATCTGTGCGGGCAGTTTGTCTGCCCACACAGATGCACCCAATGACCATCATACCATACCAAATTCTCCCACCTGCTACTTCAATCCATGTGACCTGCTTGTCTATCGTATGTGCAGACTGCAACCTAACCAAGATATCTCCAGTGTCTGGATCGCAACAGATAGCCTCTTCTTTTTTAAATAATGTTACTGAGATTGTGGTAGCAGTAATGTTATCTCTCAAAGAATAAGTGTTTGTAATAATTGGTAGACAAAGTCTTCATTTTTCTGGCAACACTTCAAAGAGTGTTTTTGTGCCCATATGGATCAGCAAACCAAATTATCTTCAGTGGTTGCTCTAGCTGTCTAGCTATTTGCACATCCAAACTCGGATAGCTAGACCAGATTCTAATTTCTCCCACCTCAATCCAGACAACTTCCACCTTTGTTGTCCAGGCCGTCTTATACCTTTGTAACTCCTTTGCTGTAGATATACGCCAAATTACGTTCTCTCTTTCTCTTAGTATAGTTAAAGAGAATGTAGTGACTGTAATGTTGCTCCCACTTCTATACTTCTGTGAAACTATATTCCTGTATAATAGCAGTCTATCCTTCTTCTCAAAGAGTGTTGTTTGCAAAATTTTTCCCATTTACCTGTAACTATCGGGAGACAATCTAAATATCTTCCGTTCTTCTCTTTTTTGCATAAGGATCATTAAACCAGAACATCTCGCAGGGCTGCTCTAACTGTCTACCCATAGGCCCATTTAATTCTGGATGACATGACCAAACCCTTATTTGGCCGACCTCAATCCAAATTACTTCTCTAGTAAATGACCACGCAGTGGGATATCTTACTAATTCTCTTCCGTCACTCACGTTTCATATTATATTTTCCCTTTCCCTCAATATGGTCAATTCGAACGTAATGATAGTGACGTTACCAATACAAATTGTGTATCTCCTTGGGGCCAAACGCCCATATATCCTCAATGTATCTTTCTTATCATGCCTTGTCCTCTTTTCACATTTCCTAACAACCAAACCACTCATTCCGCACACATTCACTAATCATACACTTCAGGGTGCCTTGCAGCCCTCAACTCACACACTCCTCACAACCTTGGGCAATTTTCCAACCACAACTGTCCACACTCACTCTGCATTCATCGGCAGACCAACTTCTTAATCCTTTATTTCATGCATTCATACACTCATATACAGTCTGTTGACCCTGTCTCTTCCTGGTCTGCAGGTAGTCGTCACTCCCCTGGTTTGCAGGTAGCTGTCATCAACACAGAACTGTCCAACACACCCAACCGCATCCAAACCCTCAGCAGACCTCTATCATGCTGGGTTGGTATCCACGGTGCCCTGCAATCCCTGTCCCTTGTGGCCTTCCCTCTATGCAAGGCGGATTGGGGGACTTCCTGCCGAAAGCAGACCTTTCTAGGCGACCAAACCTAAGGCGGTTTTCGACAGACCTACTTAGTTGCAACTCTCTGACTTATTTACAAATTTATTTACAGGGTGTTAGTAAACATACATGTTATTTTGAATTCAAAAACTCCATTCTTTCATATTACATAGTTCGTTAATTTGGAGAGGCCTTACGTGGTGTGTGTCTGCCCGGCCTGGAAGGTGAAGTCACACAAACTAATAAAGTTAGAGCAAGAACATTCTTACCTCTTAGCGTGGCCACGCGTCGTTTGTGTAACCCGACCCTCAGTGCCTTTGGCAGCCGTCCACTTGGCCTCGTGTCAATCTCAGCAGTGCCTCCAAGAATATGTTGTGGAAAAGTGTATCTTCTTGCCAAAAAGGATGCAACAACTCAAAAAGATGCAATAACTCAGGAGTGTGTGCATTCAAATTAGACTTTTAATGACCAATCATAAAAGCCGAGTTGACCTGCAGGAACAACTGTCCGATCACACACATTTATACAGTGTTATCTTGCATAACCTTCCTGGCCACCCCCTTTTGCTAATTCTTGGGCGGATCTTTCTCCCCATCCACCACCATTGTTTCGCAACCTTCCAAGATCCGTTCCTTTGTTAAATATTGGCTTCAGGGATTTGTATAAAAATAATACAGCCGTTAGGGCCCTATACATTCATTATTTCTTGATTATCCCCAAACAGTGATTAACAGTAATTATATTTATTGATTATATACTCCTGATATATTGACTACTGTTACCATATTGATTCATTGTGTTCTCTCTCAGGTGCACATTGATTATACATACATTCATAAAGGGTGATAGTCCAGAAACACTCCTATGTCAAACCTCTATACATGTCAACCTCTGTTATACTTGCCCTATATATTCTATACTCCTTTCTTTTTTCCAATTTCTGTTTTATTTTTCCCAAATTTCGTTTTTACCGTTTTAATTTTTCTGAATTCTGAGTTTTATGATTTCCGCTAATTTAATCATCAGAAAGAATATCTAATAATGTGAATGAATACAACTTCAACAGTTGAATATGATATGGCAGTAGATTTGTGCCATACAACTGCACTATTTTCTTATCAAGGCAAGTTATTTAAATTTCAAGAGTAAACACAATATAGATACAGGGATAGTTAGCTAGATGGAGAGGCAGACAGCTGCTGACATTATGCATCATTATATTTCACCATGATAGCTCATCGTTTAGAACATCACAATTTGCATGCCGATAATTCACATTGCAGAAAGTAAATGTAGGCTATTGCAACGGTACAATAATAGGCTGTTCATATGTTGGTCAAACACACGGGATAGGTGAGTTTGATCGAGGCTGCTCATTTTTGGGCAGTGCTTCTCCCTGTATGCAATGGTTCACGGCCGTATCTTTCTTAGCTTTTCTAAGGGGATGTCAGACCCACATGTTTCTCAATGTGACAGTCAAGTTGTGAGATGACGTATGGGTCCCACGCATGACCGACCCCCTCACAACACCCCAAACGAAAACAGAGATATTTCTCTTGGGCCTACTAGTCTGTAATTTTGCAATTATGAAATAATTTGGGTTGCTACAATAATAAGGCCTACTTTTGATTATTTGAATATTCAGCTAATTTTACAGTCAATTCCATTTTTATTACCAAATTCCGCGATTTCGTCCATGTTTTCCGCATAGCGGAAATCATAGGGCCCTACTTTCTCCATCAATCTGACTCCAACCACCGCGATAAGCAATGATTTTCACATTGAAAATACATAGAAGAGGCTTATGTGAATACTTAATCTCCACTACATTTTGACCTGTAGGTACCACAAAGCAAACATTCATAAAATATTAAGCATGAACTTGTGGTTATAACTAGAATCATTATTTATAATCTACTGTAGTGAACATTAAACCATAAAACCACTATGCCAATTCATTTTATAAAATGCACCACTACTTTACATGTTGAGTTAAATTCTCATAATATTGCTTTTGGTAAACAAAAGAGACTGTCAATACCAACCACTACGAATGACCCACAATGACAAATGATAGTTCAAATAGCCCTTAAGGAAGAAAAGGGTTTGCTTAGGTTGTGGGACCTGTTGGTGTTTGCTGACAGAACTACTATACATCATCCTGCTAGTTCTATAAACATTTTCAGCTAAAATTGTTTTATTTCAATTTAAGTAGGTATTCTCAAAAAGACAAATACTCTATTGGCTAATATGCAGAATACCTGCTCCAGTTCCCTTGGCAGTATCAGTTGTAGTGGTTCCTTCTGCCACATTGTGTTGTTGTAATGGTTCAAACAGTGCTTTTCTGGGGAAGTCCCTCCTCTTTGAGAATCTAATTTTCCATTTTGACCTTTATGGCATCAAGTTCCCCATAAAATTTTATGATTCCTGTCTTGTTTTCCATTTTATATTGCCCATTGAAGTTTCTTTAACAGTGTAGAAATTTAGTAAACGATAACAGTCTAAAAGATGTTTGTATCGGTTGGCATGCTAGCAACTCCTTTACAGCTACTGGACGTTTGAGCATAGTGCCGTTGTTTAAGTCCCGGTCTATGTTCCGGTTAGCAGGATCTAATATCTAGCTAGCGGCACCTTGTTCGATTTCATTTCTAGTCAATCTACCACACCATATGAATCATGACTCTTCTTGGTGAGGTGATAGGAATGTTACGGGGTTAGAATATGCACCTATATGTATGTTGAGTTTCTCCATAACTGAGCAGCCACAATTGTTCAAAGTTAATAAAGAGCCATCTGGTGGAGGGTTTCTGCATCTGCACGTTGCACGCGTATTCGCATGATCACGTGAATCTTCAGCAGAACTAATGTAAGTTGCATTGCTGAAGGTATAATTTTTAATATATTTTTCTAATTAAATGTGTTTTGTGTGTGTATATTTGACCCATCATAATCAGTACCCATTGCACCACGTAAAGTGATACATTTTACAAAATGAAATCATAGATTTTGTCTGGTATTTTCATTGTTATTGACATTTTGCAAATCATCATAATGTTGCATGTTAGCCTACAAACTAACTAGCTTCTCTCTCTCTTGTGTGAGATGTCCGTTGTCTGCTAATTTTACTGTCACACGAAACATGAATATTTCTGTTTTATTTTCTTCAGACAAGCGAATGCGCAGATGCAAGTGGAAACTTGTACAGATGTTTTTTCTCTCCAGGTATGGGCTCCATCTATTTAGTAATACATTTTAATTAATTGTTAATGTCCTTGTAATGGAGTGGGCTTATACACAGATGATATGTGTAATATAATGTTATGAGGGAGATATTTTATGTGTTGAATTAAGGATAGCAAGAAAACCCTTCTCTGTGCTAAATATAATGGATAAGAGATATTCTAGAACATTGTTTGTGGGATATAAAGGCTAACACTATACGATCAAGCAATGTCATATATTGTTAATGTAATACTTATAAGTATTTGTACTTGGGTATCATTCTAATGTCTATGTTAAAAATGAAAAAATTCACATGGTCATTTGAATTTTCAGCAGAAATTGTAACGTAGCAAGGGAGGCGGAGGCAAATGCAGGGTCGAAGAAGGAGCTTTTAATATGAAAAAAGGGAAACAATACCGAGTGTCGTGCACTACTGAAACAAAATAGACTCTACACAGAAACATGGATCGCCACAATACAACACAATGACCGACAAGGATGGGGAGAAAATGTGTTAACTAAATATACGGACTAACAAGGTGAACAGAAACACGTGGGGGCTAAACACAGGTGAAAGGAATAAACCGATTAACGTAAATGAGAACAGGAAAGACCAAACAAAGACATGACAAACCAAGGACACACAGAAAACACAAAGCGGAACGGTCCTGTCCGGCCGGGACGGTCACAGAAATAATTTGCATTGCTGAAGACAAGCATATGTGCAGATGCGAACTTATACAGTGTGTATTATCATATCTCTCCAGAGAAAAAAAAAAAATTTGATGAGAAATAAAAGAGCAGAGAAGGAAAATTCCTCATCTCCTCAATTCTGTCATCACACAATGACTATTACACTGGTGCAGTGACCTTCTATATCCTGAAGACCAGCTTGATGCGGGTCGCCGTGGGACATCAAGACGAGAGTGTGTTCAAAACATCTGGATAAGAGTTTTTCGGATGGTTTACGGACTGTGTCAAATTTTTACATTTTTGAGGGCTATTACTGTTGTGTCATTTATTTTTGCCTTTTGAGTATTGTTTTGATTTTGTTTTATCATTCTATAAGCTACTCATTTTCAGTAATGGCTGAAGGTCAGGATAATTATTTTGCCAGCCCTATTCTATCTAAAAGGAGGGTGTTTTGCCCAAATAGTAATTCTGAGCAACAATTTGTATCTGATGGATTCGCTGGTGTAGGTGTGGGATATTCTCGAATGCTTCCTGACAGTGGTAGAGATACTGGAATCAGAAATCAGATAATCCAGGGTTAACACTTGTCTACACCAAACAGTGACACTGATAATGATGTTATTTGCCATCATACACCGGTGGTAGGCCAATTAGGAGTACAGTTAGGGTACTCTATCCAGGTTAATGTCTGCCGGTGTATTTAACCTTAGTAGTGCACAGAGCGAAACTTTGCATAGCCATGTTAATAGTGAGACGACCAGACAGGACATTGCAAATGTGACAGTACATGTGAAATCTGAGAGAGAACCACAAATATTCAGAGGTGACACGTCAGACAAATATACAGTCCAAGAGTGGATTGATATGACCAAGGCTTATCTAAAGGAGCACAAATATGCCATTCCCAATCAGGCAGGGGAAATAATAGACAGGCTGATGGGAAAAGCCAGAGACATAGTTGAGATTGGGTTACGCAGTGACCGGTCTCTTGATGTCCAGTCAAACCCTGAGTTAATTTTCAATGTTCTTCCCCAGTATTTTAGCGACACCTCGTCATGTCTGCCCCTAGCAGACTTTTATGCCAGTCTGCCCAAATCTGAAGAGAGCCCAGTTGACTATTGGATCAGGGTCAATAAGGCTGCAGACCTTGCTGACGTGGGTCTTCGTAGGCAAGACAGGCAGATGGAGAATGCTAGTGAGGAGTATGTTTGTGAAACATTGCCCTGACCTTCAGCTGTCCTGTATTTTTAAGCGTAAGTCGATTCATGAGTGGACCAGGAAAGACGTACAGGGCAGAACTGATGAATTTCAGAGAGTGCAGAGGGCTTCTGCTAGATCCGCCAATCCTACGCTTAAGAGTCATCAGACTGCTCTGTTCTCTGAGGAGCCAACCTCAACGCTACATAGCCAACACGAAACAGATTGTTGTCGCACTGCTTACCCGTCCTCTCACGCAACACATCATTCCTCCATCTCTGTTCCATCACAGGGCCCAACATGCCTCCCCTCTAGCCCTACCATACCAGTTGTGGTCCAAAATGTGCAACAATCTGAGGACTGGATTCTAACTCACATGTTGAGCATGTTGGAGTGAGTACTAGAGAAGGCTCAGTTAAATAATGGTGCACACAAGTTTTGTGGCAGTCCAAAAGAGCCTGCTTGTAGGGTTTGTAAAGTCACAACACACTCAACCAAGTCCCACTGCCTGTCTGAGAGACTGTGCTTCAACTGTCTGGCCCCTGGCCACTCAATCGATACGTGAGTGACCACGGTCGGAAGGAGGAAAACTAGCAGACATGTATTTTGAGGGAGACGATGCAGGTCAAGCTGGAAACTCCCAACTAGATGCTGAAGCTGTGTTCATGGCTGCGGAAGACTCAAATGATGTTATGTATCAGACCACGCGTGTTGTGAGAAAAAGTGATAAGCCTAAAATAAAGTCTATTCTACACACAAGTTATTGTCGGTGACAAGGTGATATTAGGTGCTGCGCTAGATAATGGATCCATGGCCCACACTATTAGTGAGTCAGCAGTGACGAAGTTGTTAGATGCTGGGGTGATCAGTGTGCAAAATCAGTTTAACTCCGATGTTGTACTTGTCGGTTGTGGAGGACGCCGTGTCAAGCCGAAGTCAGCTGTGAACGTTGAAATGGAAGTCTATGGCTGGAAGTTGGTGGTTCCTACCTTGGGGGTGCAGGATCATAAGGAAGTCTACCAGTGAATATGCGTCCCCTCTGGTCTTTGTCTGGAAAAAGAACAGAGATCTCCGCATGTGCAGACTTTTGCTGGCTAAACAAGAGGACCCTGAAGGATGCACACCCCCTTCTTCACCAGGCCGACTGTCTAACTGCGCTTGGGGGCAACTCCCTGTTCAGCACGATGGACCTCACATCCGGCTTTTACAGTATGCTATTGCATGAAGAAGACAGAAAGTACTCTGCCTTCATGACACCTATGGGGTTTTATGAATACAATCGCCTACCTTAAGGTCTATGAAACAGTCCTGGAAGTTTTATGCACATGATGACCAGCATTTTTGGGGACCAGAACTACTTGAGTTTGTTACTTGGATGACTTGTTGGTCTTTGCGCCCACAGAGAAGCTACATGGACACAATTAAAAACTAACATTTCTTATTAAGTTTACCTCCACCATAGGGTCTATGAACTGTATTGCTTTTGCCACTAGCCATTTTAACAGCTTATTAGCCAGTAATAGGCTTACTAGTATCTACTAACTTCCTAGGAATAATCATAAGAATTGAGCAATTGCTAGCGAGACTGAAGATGAACTTTTCCATGCCAGAAACAGTCGCAATATAACCGTATACAGTTTCAGTTAAGGCTTACTATAACGTAACTACTGTATGTTAAGCCAGCAAATGTGTTTGTCTATCCTGACCCAAAACGCACGCATGGATGCGTACTTCGAAAATCCACCAGAAACAGTCGCAATATACCCGTAAACTGTTTTATTTCAGGCTTTCGATTATGTAGATACTAACGGTTTTAGCCAGTGAAGTTTACGTCTATATACGGAATACTTCATAATGCGTACATCGGTTCGCCTGCGAGGAGATACGAACTCGGAACGAACTTCGCAAGTCCGCTTCTCTAACCACTATGCTATTTAACAAGGGGTTGCCAGTCCGTCAGTCCGTCAGTCAGTCACTCACTCACTCACTCACTCACTCAGTAAGAGACATTCGCTCTTCTTAGCTGGCTCCGATTACGCGGTCCGGCAAAAAGTATTTATGGTTCAAAATAGTGTTTACGTATCGAAAGGTTTGGAGTCTGTATTTTTTAAGGTTGAAGAGATACTGTTTGTGAGGGTAATTAGCATAAATGAGCATAAATGACAGTTAAAGTTCATAAGTGTGTCACGTCCCCGCCTCCGCGAGCGCGCAGCAGAGGGCGCCCGCGCCCCTGAGTCTCAGTGCACACCAAATCACACACCTGTCACCAATCACCAAATCACACACCTGTCCCCAGTCACCTCATCACCACGCATACAAATACAACTCCCTGCCACTTCTCCCCTGCCAGATCAATGGTTCATGTTTACATGCCACATC
>JACXGI010004326.1:0-12610 GCA_016801175.1 Esox masquinongy
TCCTGGAGTGGCCTAGCCAGTCTCCAGACCTTAATCCCATAGAAAATCTGTGGAGGGAGCTGAAGGTTCGAGTTGCCAAACGTCAGCCTCGAAACCTTAATGACTTGGAGAAGATCTGCAAAGAGGAGTGGGACAAAATCCCTCCTGAGATGTGTGCAAACCTGGTGGCCAACTACAAGAAACGTCTGACCTCTGTGATCGCCAACAAGGGTTTTGCCACCAAGTACTAAGTCATGTTTTGTAGAGGGGTCGAATACTTATTTCACTCATTAAAATGCAAATCAATTTATAACATTTTTGACATGCGTTTTTCTGGATTTTTTTGTTGTTATTCTGTCTTTCACTGTTCAAATAAACCTACCATTAAAATTATAGACTGATCATTTCTTTGTCAGTGGGCAAATGTACACAATCAGCAGGGGATCAAATATTTTTTCCCCTCACTGTATATATATAAGTGGACATATATAAGAAACAATAACATTTCTCAGTTTCAACATTTGACATGTTGTCTTTGTACTATTTTCTATTGAATATAGTGTTTAAATGATTTGCACATTATTCCCTTCTGTTTTTCTTTACATTTTACACAGGAAATGGGGTTGTATGTTTTGTATGTTCCTCAAAAGAGAGATCAGGGTCCGGGGTAACATTAAGGTCTCACTGAGGTCTCTAACAGTTTTTGGGGATATGACAGTACAACTGTTGATGTTCACTGTGAAATCTGACAACAAATCTTTGTTTCTTGGGTCCTAAAAGGAGTATTTCAGTTTTTTGTGAGTTTTAAAATTTCAGTCATCCACTTCCTTAGGTCTGAAACACAAGCTTCCAGGCTAGGTAATTTTGAGGCTTCTCCATGTTTCCTTGAAATTGTTTCCAGATGACATCACAAAGAGGCAGCATATACAGTGAAAACAATAGTGGTCCCATAATAACCTTGAGGAACACCAAAATGTACTAAATGAGGCAAGAACGTGTTTGCGTAGCCTATTTGCGTATCCAATTGGATACTATTCCACACATGAGGTATTTTATATGAAAAGGCAGAACTACCGAACACAGTAGTTATAAAAGGTGTCTGTAACACTAGCCAACTATGTGATCTTGTCATAAGCCAGAGGATCTAAAATAGAGTAATGAAGGCATTTACATACTTTAAAGGAAGTCCAGCCAAGATTCTGGTAAAGGATGCAGTGATGAGTATTATAACTGTCTGATGTAATAAAACGAAGGGCACTTTGATAAACTGAATCAAGCAACTTCAGAGTAGAATCAGATGCACTTTGGTATATTGTATCACCATAGTCAAGCACAGGCATGAAAGTTGACTGAACAATTTGTTTCCTGTTCACCAAAGAAAAGCAAGATCTATTCCTATAGAAGAAACCCACTTTACACTTAAACTTCTTAACAAGCTAATTTGTATGCTTCTTAAAATGAATGGTCGCTGTTAATCCAAATTCCAAAGTATTTGTATGAATGGACTCGTTCAATTATAGAACCATCCAAAGAGTGCAGATGTAAGCCAGATGAGCTCTTTTGACGGGATTTCAAAAAAACATGCATTTGGTTTTGCTAGTATTAAGTACTTAAATTGTTAAGTGCTCCCTGCACTGCTTTAAAATCAGACTGTAGACTGGTCATAGCTGCATTGATTGGGAGTGCTAGCATAGAGAAGTGCCGTCTGCATAGAGGTGAAAAGCACAATTATTTACAGGTTGACCAATAGCATTTATGTGTATAGTAAAAAGAACAGATCCTAAAATGGATCCCTGAGAAACACCTCTGTGTACTTCAAGACTATCAGACCTAATTCCATCCAACACAGTAGTTTGTGTTCTGTCGCTAAGATAGTTATGAAACCAAGAACATGGTGCAGGGCTAAGGCCTATTGATGACAATTTCTTCAACAAGATACTGTGATCAACAGTATCAAAGGCCTTAGACAAATCAATGAACAATGCAGCACAAGTCATTTAAGCATCCAGAGCATTTACAATATCATTTACAACTAGTGTAGATACAGTAACAGTGCTATGCCAATGTCGAAAACAAGATTGATTTACATTTAAAATACATTTCTCAGCCAAGGAGTGAAGTTGCACATTTACCAATGACTCAAGAATCATAGCTAAACATGGAAGCCTTGAAATTGGTCGATAATTGTTGAGATCACTACCACCACCACCCAGGGCCGGCGCTCAGTTATATTTTCTGCCCCCACCCCATACTAGTTATGCATCAAATTTTTTATTTCAATTATAATAGGAAACTACTACCGGTAGTGATAGGCTACTGTTAAAAAGGTATATTGAATAGTTATTGACCAACCATAAAAAATGCTGTCCTTTTTCTAAAGATTGCGGCACAAAAGATACTGACACGCTTCACTTGTAACAATAAAATATACACTATCAGGCATGGTGTGTAAATAATTTATTTACGTAATTATTCATAAGCTCTCAAAAGTTTATGACAAATTGTCAAATTATGCCGATTCCTGCATCTTTAGTGGACAAATACGATCTGTGATTTTTGAAGATTACGTTGAGCTTTTTTCTCGAGGAATTCCTGTGGGGGACACCAAAAGTAGGGCCAGAGCCTGAATTAATTAGATGCAGGAGTGAAAAAGAGTCACAACTTGTCTGACTATGCTGTTGACTGACTCGACTATGATTCCAGTACATTCACACTGCGAAATTTCGGATAGCCAACGCTAGCAGCGCCCAGAGTGCTTCGCTTGTAGCATACTTGTGGGCGTGTCTGTGGGCGAGCTAGCGTCATAACAGCAGGTAAGCTGTGTATCAAGGTTTGAGCATAGCAAATTTGTATGAAGGAAAGTCAGCTTATTACAATGGTTAAAATTGGAATAGAAACGTATTGTAATACATTTTGACATGTTATATATCTCTACTCAATTCATAATAACTGTATTATTGTGGAACTAAATTTATTTTAATTGTACGGGGAGCATTCCACAACCACCTACGCAAAATCCCGTGATTGGTCAGTCCCCAGCGATAGGCGCGGATGAATTGCATAGACTTGTGAAATCTGAAACTTTTACTTCGCCTCTCACGGATCCCACAAAGCATTTGCTCGCCACGCTTTCCTTAATTGAAATGAATTGATTCATCGCGAACAGAGCCCTGAATTTTATGCTTGCCTGTGCCATTTGCACCAGTGTCCCATAGTTCAGGGAGCGAAAATTATGATTTTATTTAACCATCTGTCGGCTCCTTTGAGTGTGAATCTATGCCGGCTCCGCTAGCAAGGAGCTAGCGAAGTAGAATTCCATAAGATACTACATTATTTCTGAGCCTATACAATTTCACACAAAATAATTGATAATGCATAATCATAATACGGGGATTGGTTTAAAGACATGACAGATTGAAAAACGAAATATGTCTTAAATTAAATGGTCAGTTGTCGATCATAGTCTTTTCTGTCCCTGATAAAGGCCGTTACGGTAAATGCTTCCAGGTTGCTGCGGTAAATAAGAAAGTGATCAACTTGGTGAAATAAGGGTATGTTTCCTAGAAACTGATGAATTGGGCCGGAATGTACATTTATCAATGGCTTTGACAATCTTTAGTAGGAAAGGAGTGTTGATAACATGAGGACACCTCAAATTGAAATATATATATAGCATAGATTATACCTTTAGAATTGTCGAGACATTGTCAGACAAGCCCAAATGCTGTTTTAGGAAGGACATTGCCATTTTACCAAGGTGTATGCCATATCAATGTAGCGAAGTGCGTGGAAATTTCGCTACATACTAGCTACATACCTCTGGATTATTGTTAAACTGGGTCATCAGGAAAGTTGAAGTTGCAAGTTCCATTGCATCTGCAGCGCAATAATGGTAAAAATATCAGGTTGTTTCTTCTATCCTACTCTATGGCAAAATCTGTATGTATTCGCTTAAACAAAACATTTTAGTTGAGCAACGTTTCGTCAAAAAATATGTATGTTGACCAACTCAGATAGGCACCTCCCGTTTGGTTCTGTTTGAGAAAACAGGGAGGGACTTAGAAAAATGTGTCCAATAGAAACTATTTTTGAAGAAACGTTTCTCAAAAACAAAATTCGTTTCGTTTTTGCAGAATAAATACACCCCAGATAGTAACTCATTTCCGGGGCGTTCGTGACGAAGTTACCGGCCGAAGAAAGAATGTGACTGGTCTAAATCTGAAAGCTAGAAATTTACAGGAAAAATACTCATTAGTTTACTTAGTTCATGGGATTTAGCGAAATACCGGATACTTACACTTAACTTAATCAACGAGACAATCTGGAGGAGACTGAGATATCCAACAACACCATACAATATGGACTTAATGTAAACACCGTCAACGTTGCAGAAAGATGTGAAATGACCCTACAGCAGCCGGAGGACTGGCACGACAAAATACCAGCAAGTGAGACCAACGAAATCATGTTGGTCCGAAACATGAGAGATGGGACCACTGTAAGTGTTAGTTGTCAGCTAACGTAACATAGCTACTGTACGATATAAGCAGAGCAAGCGTGCTGTAGAAAATAATATACTGAGGTGTCAATAACGTTAGCTAATAATTTGGTTACCATTATGCCATACAGTAGAGCTCGCTAACTAACTAGCTAACGTTAGCATGGTATTAACTAGTTATCTAATTAGCCATCGTTGCCTAGATAGCTGGTTAGAGCTAACTAAACTTCCGGGGTAATTGTGTCCACATACGTATCTAGTCGCATATTTCCACGTGATATACTATAGATACACTAGCTACAAAGTAACTATAGATGGTTACTTTGTTGCTAGCTAGTTCGGTTAATGTAACTTTAACCTATAAAGTTTGCTCCCGGTGCTTTAAAAATGTTTTCTGGTGATGTTGTAATTAGCAGAACTAGCCATGGGCTTGATGCACATGACATGAACTTAATGAGCTCTTCAACGTTTCTTGGCGAGAACTGCCAATCATTCATTAATCTAAATATCTCTATGTAATATTGAACTTAACTAGTTAGTTATCCAAAATATTTGATCAGCAAAACAACCTAGTTCTACATTGTGGAAAGCCCCCTTTTTATGTTGCCCAACTTTGACAACATAGTGTAAGGACATACTAAATTCTTCCTCGTTTTAAACTTTAGATAAACAATATACTATTAGAAACATGCTACAATATCAGGTCGGCTGCCTCTAGGCCAAGGCTAACCTATTCCTAAAACAGTAAATAAGAATATTGCGTTGTCAAAACAAGTGCCTATGCCTTTTTTAAGAAAATGATGAGTCGGGTGATATCAGTGTAAACATGGCAAATAAAGCCTAGGCTATACTATATCTAACATACAAACATGTTTTCATTAGATTGGGAGCATATGCCTCCCCACATTTAGGACATAACTCTCTGCAATATTTGGGTCTTTGCCATTCTTCCAGTTTTGGCATAGGCTAGTGGTATGCATAGATTTACTTTCCTTACCCTAGAACCTAGCATTGTGTATAATTTACCTGTAGTTGAAAACAGGGAAAGGTTTAGCACAATTGGACTACAAATATTTTGCAACATGGACAGTCCTAAACTGTCACTTTGTCTTCCAATTTCAGCAAGCCACCAGACGTGCCAAAGTGTCCCATGCAGTTGTGGTCATCTTCCTGGAATTCTTTGCTTGGGGGCTGCTTACAACTCCAATGCTGACCGTAAGTAAACAAATCAGGTGCAAAAAGGACAAAGGTCAAAGCACAAAGGTCATGATTGAATGATCCGAGCCTGATCTGTGAAGACTGTTCTAAAATGACAGTAATTTTGTCTACCTCTGCTGTCTTCCAGGTTCTTCATGAAACCTTTCCTCAGCACACATTTCTCATGAATGGTCTGGTTCAAGGGGTGAAGGTAAGAGGCGTTTTATATTTTGGTGTCTTTCAGATTCAATGTTGCATCTCGTTCAAACAACATTTTAATCTCAGTTGCTAGAAGTTTCATTCACAAAGAAAGATATTTGGTCTGTATGGTTGCATCCTCATTTCATGCCACCTTGTTTCTTACACCTCGTCCACCACATGGACATCGCGGGGGGGACAATGAATGCATTGTTCTCTGTCAGTGTGTTGTTATGCTAGTCAAACACAAAATATCAGGGGCCAGATTGGGCCAACGTTTTAGTGTATGATGAATGTGTTATGCCCTAGAGATCTGGCATTGCCAATGTGACAGACCAATTGGGAAGTTGCACAAAAGCAACTTTCAAGAGATTGGATCACCACCAACCATTATTCAACAGCGCCGCTGCATTGCTTCCCCCCCAAAGTTACACAAGCAGGGTGGGGGAGATGTTGACCTTGTTAGCTTGTGTTTTTAATAACCGTAGCAGCATTTAACATTTGCAGCTACCTATAATATGGATGTCTTGTCTTCCTAGATTCTAGTATGATTCGCCCAGGAAAGTCTCCACTACAATTTGATAATTGTCATAAATGATTGTTTTTAAACATTTTCCTTGGTCCTGTTTCTTCTGTAACAGATCTTTTTGGAGTGTTCAGAAATCTGTAATAGTACATTGTCAACACTCAGAGTAACTCAGTTAGAAGCTAAAAACCTATTCATGTAGCAACATTAAATTTACATAAACATGTTATTTAAAAAAAGTCTATCTACACTACATTTCATCCTTGCCTTACCTTTTCACTGTGGCTGGCAACAAAATGTTTTTGGTCTGCACCTCCAAATTTTGTGTAATTATCAGTTTCACAGCAGCAAGTCGCATGTAACCTGTTTAACGCTGTGAGCAACTTTTCCTCTAAAACCAATTACCTACACTCTTCAAACCATATTACATTCTTTAATAATGCAACAATTCACAAGTGTGACTGCGCGCACAAAAGCTTTATTTTCTCGTTCATGCGCACATTATCTACTAGCTGGTAGCTAAGAGGAAACAAACTGTTTAAATAAGAGCAAGTTCTTCTCTAAAACCAAATATTTACATTCCTTAACGATGCAACAAAAAAATATCACATTCTTGAAGAATGCACCAATTTTAGAATGACAGTGGCTCTCAAAAGTATTCACTTCTTTGGACTTTTCAACATTTAGTTGTGGTTCATCATTAAATCGAAGTGGATTTAATTTGGTTTGCTTTGCCACTGATAAACACAAAAAAGTCCATGATGTCAAATGGAAACAATCTGCAGATCTATTACAAATACGAAACATAAAATTAATGACGTTTTCCAGTCAGCGCCAAACTGACGTCAGGCAGGATGCGAATCTTGAAGGCTAAAGAAACCATAAACCAATGCAACCAACCTTTACACAATTATCAGAAACATATATTTACTGCTCAGAAAAATTGAGGGAACACTTAAATCACACACCGGGTCTTGATGAAGGAAATAAATTAAAGATCAAAATCTTTACTGTACATTGTGGTGATATGTTGACAACAAAATGACGTAACAACAGTCAAAGGAAACCAATCTCATTTGGATTCAGGTCTGGGGAACGTGAGGGCCAGTCAATGGCATCAATGCCTTCATCATCCATGAACTGCCTACACACTCTGGCCACATGAGGCTGGGCATTGTCCTTTGCACCAGGAGGAACCCAGGGCACAATGCACCAGCGAGAGGTCTGAAGATGGGTCTGAGGATTTCATCCCAGTACCTAATAGCAATCAGGGTGCCATTGGCTAGCACATGGAGGTGTATGTGACCCTCCAAGGATATGCCTCCCCAGACCATCACTGACCCACAACCAAACCGGTCATGCTGGATAATGTTGCAGGCAGCATAACGTTCACCATGGCGTCTCCAGACTCTCACATCTGTCACATGTACTGAACCTGGTCTCATCTGTGAAGAGAATGGGGTGCCAATGGCAGACATGCCAATTCCGGTGTTCTCTGGCGAATGCCAATCGTGCTGCTGGGTTGATGCCCTTCTACGGCCCTGTCCAGCTCTACTCGTGTAACGGCCCGTCTCCTGGTATCTCCTACGTGTTCTTGAGACTGTACTGGAAGACGCAGCAAACTTTCTTGTGACGGCACGTATGGATGCGCCATCCGGGAGGAGCTGGACTACCTGTGCAACCTGAATGGACTGCAGGTACCACCTCATGCTACCAGTAGTGACAAGGACACTAGCAATTGTCTGGCCACCACCTACAAAACCATTCCTATTTTGGGGGTTGTCTAGCTGTTGCTTCTCCAGTGTACCTGTTGTCACTTTCATTTGCACCAAAACAGGTGACATTGATTCACAATCGCTTATGCTTCCTAACTGGGCAGATTGATATCCCTGATGTTTAATTGACTAGGTGTTATACTGTGATGAGTACGTGTTCTGTTAATGTTTTTGAGCAGTGTATTTTCAGTGTTCTTGGTAATGGTTAAGTACTCCATGTAACCCATAGGTACTTGTTATCCAACTGAAATAATGCTTCCCAAATGCACTGAAAAAGTTCCCCAAAAGTGAAACATGACATAGCAGCTCATCTGGACAGATCATGATTATCATCATCAATAAAACCAGCCTTTTAATTATAAGGCATACAATGTAGTTTTGATTAGTTTTGTTTGGGGAGAACATTGTTTGCATCATTTATTTTGTTATTTTCTGACCAGCTGTCCCAGAGATTGAGGAAGTGAGGGACTACTTCATAGCATACGGTGAATCACGATGACATATCTGTTAAGTGTTACTACATAAGAGGTTTACTACATAAAAATAATTATTTACATTTTAAATATTGAAGTGACGCAATGTCATTTTCAAGTACTGAGGTCAATAATAATAATTGTCTTTATTAACATACAAAGACCCAAACAGGGTTCCATCATTTCGCTGGGTTGTTCATCGATTATCAGGGCTCCTGTGCATATGAGACTGTCAAATATACAGTTATGTCTGGAAATATTTTACACTGACACGATTTTCCTAATTTTGGCTCTGTACGTCATTACAATGGATTTGATATGAAACCACCAAGATGCAATTAAAGTGCAGACATTAAGCTTTAATTCCAGGGGTTGAACAAAAATATTGTATGAAACATTTAGGAATAGCAAACATTTTTATACACAGTCCCCTTATTTCAAGGGCTCAAATGTAATTGGACAAATTAACACAATCGTAAATAAAATGTTCATTTTTAATACTTCGAGAATCATTTGCAGGCAATGACTGCTTGAAATCTGGATTGCATGGAGATCTCCAAATGCTGGGTTTTCTCCTTTGTGATGCTTTGCCAGGCCTTTACTGCAGCTGTCTTCAGTTGTTGTTTGTTCGTGGGTCTTTCTGCCTTAAGTCTTGTCTTCAGCAAGTGAAATACATGCTCGATCGGCCTGAGATCTGGTGATTGACTCGTCCATTATAGAATATTCCACTTCTTTGGCTTCAACTCCTGGGTTGCTTTTGCAGTATGTTTTGGGTCATTGTCCGTCTGTAAAGTGAAGCGCTGTCCAATCAATTTTGTTGAATCTGAGCAGACAATGTATCCCTATACACTTCAGAATTAATCCGGCTACTTCTGTCTTCTGTCACATCATCAATAAGCACAAGTGACCCAGTGCCACTGGAAGCCATGCATGGCCATGCCATCACACTGCCTCCTCCATGTTTTACAGATGTTGTGGTATGCTTCGGATCATGAGCCGTCCCAAGCCTTCTCCATACTTTTTTCTTCCCATCATTCTGGTACAGCTAGATCATAGTTTCAGCTGTGCAAAGAATGCTGTTCCAGAACTGGGCTGGCTTTTTAGATGTTTTTTGGCAAAGTCTAATCTGGCCTTTCTGTTCTTGAGGCATCTGAATGGTTTGCACCTTGTGGTGAACCTTCTGTATTTGCTCTTGTGAAGTCTTCTATTTATGGTAGACTTGGATAAGGATATGCCTACCTCCTGGAGAGTGTTCTTCACTTGGATGGATGTTGTGAAGGGGTTTTTCTTTACCATGGTAAGGATCCTACGATCATCCACCACTGTTGTCTTCTGTGGACGTCCAGGCCTTTTTGTGTTACAGAGCTCACCAGTGTGTTCTTTTTTTCTCAGAATGTACCAAACTGTTGATTTGGCCATTCCTAATGTTCCTGCTATCGCTCTGATGGATTTTTTTTTGCAGCCTAAGGATGGCCTGTTTCACATGCATTGAGCACTCCTTTGACTGCATGTTGTAGGTTCACAGCAACACAGCTTCCAAATGCGAATGCCATGCATAGAATCAACTCCAGACATTTTACCTGCTTAATTGATGAAGAAATAACTAAGGAATAGCCCACATCTCTCCATGAAACAGCTTTTGAGTCAACTCTCCCATTATTTTTGGTCCCTTGAAAAAGGGGGCTACGTATTAAAGAGCTGTAATTCCTAAACCTTTCCTCCAATTTGGATGTGAATACCCTCATTAAAGCTGAGAGACTGCACTTTAAGCCCATATTCATTATGTAATTGTAACTTAAATATATTTTGATAAGCAAAAAAACTGACTTGTGTCATTTTCCAATTATTTCTGGACCTAACTACGTTTACTGGGGTAGCAGTCTCAATCTTGTGCTAGTATTGATCCGTAATATTGTGAAAACATTGTAAAAACATAAAATTTCTCTTACACTCACCCTCACTAGCACTAGTTATTAGTAAGTGAGACTTCATTGAATAGATGTGTGAAACCGCTAACCTATTTGTTCTTATGTTCACTAGTGCATTTTTTGTATATTATTGTGACGAGATTTCACCTCTCCCTGTGTTTCTTTTTTTTCTTGTAGGGTTTGCTGTCATTCCTTAGTGCCCCTCTGATAGGGGCCTTATCAGATGTTTGGGGCAGGAAGTCCTTCCTGCTGGTTACAGTGTTCTTCACCTGTGCCCCAATCCCCCTGATGAAGATAAGTCCATGGTAAGAGGCATCGACAGACATAGTGGCTTTTGTGCTCAGTCACATGCTTCTCATGTGAGTGATCTGCACAGCTCCCTGGCTTCTCACTGCAAACCCACTGGGAACAAGAGGGGCAATGCTTTTTTTTCTGTTCCTGCTCAGAAAAATGTATGTCCGCTACCGGAAAAATAAAGAAATAAGCTTTTGTTAACTGTGAATCCGTGTTTTATCAGGGTTTGGGTTAATTCCATTTAAATTGTAGTACCTTCATGATGTACACTATATATTTATAATTCTTATTTTGTGTAGTCTTATCCAGTGTGACTTACAGTTCACCTGCGTTCATCTTAAGGAGGAGTTATATGGAATTAGTTAGGCCGCGTGACAATTTTACCTGCATTTGATAAGACCTGGCAGCCTCTCCTCCTATTTGGAACATTGGTCATGAAAAGAATACATTCTCAGCCTTTGATGTGCTTATCTTCTTTGTAGTCTGGGGCTTTGTGTGCCTGTCCTTTTGCCTAAGAAGTATAGTGGTGGGAGGGAATGGTGGGAGGTGTATGGGGTGGGTTTGGGATACTTTCTTCGGGGGTGGGGTTTTTCACTTAGTTATTTAGTTAAGGAATAAGTTATTTATTTTTTTAAATTGAAATGGAATTTATACAAATCCTGGTGAATATTTCTCTGTTCTGAATATTTGTTTGAAGTTGACATTTCAATGTCTCTCCGCAGGTGGTATTTTGCCATGATATCGGTCTCTGGTATCTTTGCTGTGACTTTCTCTGTAATCTTTGCATATGTAGCAGACATCACAAAAGAACATGAAAGAAGCACAGCGTACGGACTGGTAATGGCTCTTGTTTGTTGTAACAGCTCATCTCCTACCCCTAACCCATGACATACAGTGGATATAAAAAGTCTACACACCCCTGTGAAAATGCCAGGTTTTTGTGATGTGAAAGAATGAGACAAAGATAAATCATGTTAGAAATTTTTCCACTTTTAATGTGAACTATAATGTGAACAATTCAATTGAAAAACAAACTGAAATTTTCGAGGGGGAAAAATAAAAACCTTACAATAACCTGGTTGCATAAGTGTGCACACCCTCTTATAACTGGGGATGTGGCTCTGTTCAGAATTAACCATAATCACATTCAAACTCATGTTAAATAGAAGTTATTATACACCTGCCATCATTTAAAGTGACTCTGATTAATCACAAATAAAGTTCAGCTCTTCTAGTAGGATGTTCCTGACATTTTCTTAGTTGCATCTCAGAGCAGAAGCCATGGTCCGCAGTGATCTTCCAAAGCATCAGAGGGATCTCACAGTTGAAAGATATCAGTCAGGAGAAGGGTACAAAAGAATTTCCAAAGCATTAGATATACCATGGAACACAGTGAAGACAGTCATCATCAATTGGAGAAAATATGGCACAACAGAGACATTACCAAGAACTGGACGTCCCTCCAAAAGTGATGAAAAGGCGAGAGGAAAATTGGTCAGGGAGGCTTCCAAGAGGCCTACAGCAACATTAAAAGAACTGCAGGAATTTCTGGCAAGTACTGGCTGTGTGCTACATGTGACAACAATCTTCCGTATTCTTCATATGAATGGGCTATGGGGTAGGGTGGCAAGACGGAAGCCTTTTCTTACAAAGAAAAACATCCAAGCCAGGCTGAAGTTTGCAAAAACAAACATCAAGTCTCCCAAAAGCATGTGGGAAAATGTGTTATGGTCTGATGAAAG